>JAJKFI010000102.1:2223709-2238714 GCA_029204185.1 Lerista edwardsae | reverse complement strand
TAATAATAATAATAATAATAATAATAATAATAATAATAATAATAATAATAATAATAATAACAACAACAACAACAATAATAATAATAATATCTGCTTCCAAAATACACGTACTGGTGGGCCCACATTTTCCGCAGGTTCGACATCTGCAGATTTGAAAATCTGCCAATTCCTAAACCCCTTCCCCCCAGCCCCCCTGGATAATTTGAGCCCAATCGGAGCTGAGCTGAGACTGCCTGTGGGCCTGAGAATGGCCACTAGGGATGTGAGCGGGCATGGGTGGTCAGAAAAGCCTCTGGACCTGACCTGAGCTCAGCTTAAACGTTTTTATTTTAAAACTTTAAATAGCTGGGATTTCTTATTCTGGATTTGATGAACCAGCTACTTAACCACAAGGAATGAGAAACTGCTATGGAGAATGGAATGGATGAGTCTGAAAATATCCCGAACTAACCGCCAAAATCTTAGGAGATTTTGCAACCATAGCAACAATATTTTCCTAACCAATAGGGTCATTTTATTTTATTTTATTTGCAGTAACCGAATGACAAATATGGAAAGTCATATCATTCTGATGGGACGATACAGAAACTCAGCAGGCCCCTTTTACAGAATGAGAAGGACGGTGACGCGCTGTTAGGCGCGTCCCCGTGTTTGCTCGCTCCCCCCCCCCCGGAGCGTGGGAGGATGGGCTCGCCCTAATTGGGCTGCTGCCGGTCAGGTGGGCGGGGCGAGCAGCACATTGCGCACACCCCAGCTCAGCAGTTTCAACCCAACCGGCAAACCCCGCCCGTCCGCCTGCCGATCTACCAGTCTGAGAATAGCTGGTCGCTTTGGGGCCGGGTAGGAATTTTTTGCCAGCTACCTGATTGGCCTTGGTAGCTGGTTTTTTCGCCTACCCCAGACTGGTGGGGAGGTGGGTGGTTTAAATAGGTGGTCACTTACACTGGCAGGATTAGTGTGGGTCGGGTAGGTAAGGTCGTTTAGGCGTCCATCTGAGGTGGCACAAGTGGGGAGCTGGCTGGGCCGCCCGTACGTTGCTTAACCGGCTCGGTGGGTGGCTGGGGCCGGTTCCCTGCTTGGACTGCAAAGGCTGCCCAAAAGGTGAGGCCTGGGTGAGCCAGCGCGGTCAGGCTGCCTCGCCTCTCGGGGCAGCAATGATAGTCCGGGATGGTCTCTGACCGACCGCGGGCTAGAGCCAGGTGGGACGCCCGTTGGTCATCCAGACCAGAGGGGAGGCAGACAGCTAGCGCCATTTCCCCAACCAGGACCTGCACTTCATTTGATTGTCGCCCTGCTACAAAAGTTGTACTGATAGTTAATAAAAGTGGCCCATTAGTACCAAAAACCTGGTCTCACGTGCTTATTTGCGGGGTTGGGGGTAAGACTTTTTTTTTTACATTAAATATCTGATCCAGCTGAACAGCTGAAATTAAGTTAAGCCAACACGAAGCAGGTAAGCAGAAGCATCCAGGCAGCAGGCACGTATACTTCCTTACTGATCTTCCTGGCAACCACGCTGATGTGCTGAAATGCGTCTGGGACCAGCTTCTCGGTTGGGGAGGCCAGACGACCTGGGGCAATTAGAACACTTGAAGCCTTCTCCCCTCTCCCCAATGGAAGTGCCGCACAAGTGTTCAATTCTGTTGGAAGTACACGCAGGTCAAAAGTTTATTCCTCTCCCCGCAGAATGTAGAACTTGGGGGCATCCATCGCACAAACCGCTCCAAACATTAAAAAGCCTCCTTTCCAATCAACCAAGCAGACAGACAACATTCCTGGCTACCACCTACAGCGACAGCAGCTTTCTACGGGAAGGGTCTAGCAAGATTGATGCAAACATTTTCTCAAGTCTCTTTTAGGTCAATTATCTTCCTCATTACCATGGAGACCAGTTCTCAGGCAGCACCATCAGAACCCCATCAACTCAAGCCCGAAGGCTACAAAATATGCAGAGACAAATACGGCTCGCACGCTGAAATCGGCCTCGTGAACCAGAGAGATAATTAGCCACAAATGGACCTAAATGAATTTTCTACTGTGCAGGCAAAAGGAAGGTGGCAATTTAGTGCCTTTATGAGATTAAGAAAGCCAGTTGGGAACGAGTTTGTTTTAGCTCATCATCACCTTGGGGAGGGGGGGGGGGAGAGACAAAAACAGAAACACTGAAGTTGGCGGGGCGGGGGGGAAACAAACCAGTCTCTCCAAATACTTCCTTTGGCCACTAGGTAGCAATCACAGACCATCACTGCAAACGTAACTCTGCACTAAGGGGGAAACAACATTAAGAAAGCAAAGTTAATGAAAGAGCACAAGAAGTCAAAAACATACAATGCACTGCATGTTTCTTCCACGGACTAAGGCCAGTGTTTCTCAGACTGTGGGTCAGGACCCACTAGGTGAGCTGCAAGTCCATCTCAGGTGGGTCATGTAGCACCTAACACAGCCATCATTGGAAATATGAGAAGACGGGACACCAGAAAGAAGGGCTTTGTGGTTATTTTTCTTGTGTCCAGATTGAAAATAAGCTTTTTCCTTTCTGATGCACTTTGCTGTTGGAACGTGGTGGAGAAATCACCCAACTTATTGCTGCCTTCTCAGGAAAGCAACAGGCTCTGGCGTCACAATGATGGCACTTCTGCCCATGACATCACTTCTGGTGGGTCCCAAACAGATTGCCATTTTAAGAGTGGGTCCTGGTGCTAAAAGGTTTGAGAACCATTGGACTAGGCAGATACCTACACTGTTTTCAGAACTAAATGCAGGGTATTCTTTGAGGCTCTGAACACTAGATGGCAGTGTACAACAAAAAATAGCAACATATTTTTTTCCAGATCACACACACATATTCGAGATTTCTTTTCGCATCATGCAGAACCTTAAACCTCTTCAAAACTTAGCATCAATCATATAAAAACAAAAACACTGCATTGCAAACATGTCACAAAGGTTATCTGCGGGCATAAGGAGGGCAGGCATACTTGTGGCCCTAACAATTGAGAAATGGTTATGTATTCATGTGTGTAGGCCTAATGAAGGTTTGGTTCGGGTTGCATAATTGAGATTGATTGAAAAATGGTTTAAAAGCCACCAAAAAAGGAGACACCAAGACAGCTTAAAATGCCAAGAAAATCCATTTAAAGGCTGAATAAACCAAGAATGCCAATTTGCATTTCAGGAATGTCATTTTATTATGTTACAATGACAGCACTTCCTGCTTGATGATGCAACTGCTGGCTATGACATCACTTCCGGTGGGTCCTGACACAAGTGCCATTCTAAAAAGTGGGTCCTGGTCTAAAAAGTTTGGATACCACTGAACTAGATACAAGAAATTGGCTTCCCATGCAGCTTAGGTATCAAGACTTGGATGGTGAAAAAAAAACAGGTAAACACTTAGCTATTACCATGCACAAGGAGCCCCTCTGTGCCTCTTACAGACTGATGCAACAGCCCCATTCCAAGCCCCCCCCACTGTGTGCCTGCAGACTGAGCAGAGATTGACAGCACCCAAATCTCATAGCAACAGATGGGACAGTGGTAAGAGACATGAACCCCAAAGTGCTAGTACACTCACAACCACCAACCATTTCTTGACATCCCCAAAACAAAACTGAATGCTGTTGCCATTATGCATTTTAGCTGCAGTGCAGAACCAGGTCCCATGTTAACTAAAATCCACAGGTCCTTATCGTCACGTCCTGCAACAGAAGTGGACGCAGGGGTCTCCAATTCAGATACTGAACGGCTCCCAGCCACGCTTAGCCTCATAGCCAAATGTGGAAAAGCTCCGAATGCAATTAGGTAGATGACTAATTATCAGGCTTCACATCCAACTGATGAGGAATGGCTATTAGTTTCTGCCCTCTCTGGACTAGAATTCTCATTATGGGTAATTAGCCTTTGAAACATTGCAAATTTCTTTACACCTCTAGTGCGGAGGAGTGACACCTCCCGGTGAGGCTGTGCATTCATTGAGCTGTCCCCCTGCTGATACAAGTTCCTCCATGACTTCATCACAAGGCACAAGAGTCCAATTCAACTCACAAGATTTCACTTCCTGCTTAATGACATCACTTCCAGCCAGCGGCGTCATGCAGCTTGAACGCTGGGCGGGAGGAACGGGTGAGCGGCAGCCCGCCCATTGCCCGTTCCTCCCGCCCAGCGTTCTGGCTGCATGACGCCACTGCTTCCAGCCCTAGGTCTTGGGGTGTGTGTGTGTGTGTGTCCCGACAGGTTGTTGTACCTAAAAAGGTGCTCCTGGTGCAAAAAAGGTTGGGCGTCACTACAGCTTTCTACTCCTGAATGGCTGCATGGCTGTATCGACTTGGTTAGCTGTTTTAGTTCAACTACCACTAGGAACAAAGGAGGGCAAACTAATGATAACTCTGATTCAATGGATGGTGTTATTAGGTTAAGCTAAGGAGCCGTTTAAGAGCTTCGTTAAACAAAGAGCAGGCTCACAATTAAAGATTCATTATCAGGCACGCATGGAGAATATTTGAAGCGGCTTCAGTAATCTTGTAGAGACTGTGACTGCATTCCCCTTCAGAGAAGCAGTCGAAACGTTCCTGCTTCAATCAAGCTGCACAAACTGAGGACTTCCAAACAATGGCTTTACTGTGGAAATTGGCTCAATGCAGTGTGAAGATTCAATATTCATGTCACATTTGAATGACAGAGGAGAAAAACAGCAGCTTAGAGGAATGCAATGCAAAATCCCTGAGTTTTTTTTTCTTTGTTTGTTTGAGTTCAAGCTTCGTCCCAAAAGTGACAGAACCAATTTCATGAACAACACGGCGAGGCTGGAAGCGACTTGCAAAGCAGTGCAAAGACCTCAATTACACTCTCCCTTATGAGCAGGGAATGGAATGGGGCCGTGCAGGCTTGCCCTGCTGCAAGAAGGAACGAAGGAGGGTGGCACAGCCTGCTAGCAAGTCATCCTTGAAAGACTGAGAGGTCAGAGAGCAAAGGATAAAGTAGTTGGGACAGTGGTCCCCTGTGAGCCCTGGCTGTCCGAGGAGCCACAGACGCCAGCCAGGGGAACTGCAGACTCCTCAGAAAAACCTCCCGCCCTACACAATGTATTGGATGTCGCCTTAATGGGGAGCCACGCCCAATGGTCTGGAAGGTCAAAGGAGCCACCATCCAGTAAAGTTTGGGAACCACTGTTAGGAGATGCAAGTATCAGAATGCTGGGGAATACTGGGTACCACACTCACAGACAGCCGTGTACACGCTAGTCAACCAGCCAGTGCGCCGTGGCCCATTGGGGTGCCACAAATGCCCCACATGCGAGCCATAGGAGTTTAGGGAAGGGTCATTTATTAGTAGGGCCATTGGACAACATGTCCCACCACCAGCAGCAGTGGAGCGTGCCTTGTCCATTGCCAAAAAACCAATGGCATGTCTTGAACATTTTAGCGCCTTGATGAAAGAGGTTGAGAAAGCACACGGCTCGACGGTTTTCTAACAGCACTGTCCAAACTGGCTTTGAGGAGGCAGAGAGAATACGGCCATGCGACACTCACCTGGATGTTGCCGAAGTCCACGTTTTCGTAGTGGAAGTGGGCACATTCAGCCATCTTTGGGAAGTGGCCCTTCGTAAAGGACAATCTGCAAGCACAAGGAAGAGATCAGATCGGAGCCAGCACAAATCAGAGCTGGCCGCTATCGTCGAAGTCTGGATAGCCAATCGGCCCAAACCCCACAGAATGTGAAGTGCTTTCTGCATGACATAGAAATGCAGTGACAACAGCTTGAGCTGTGTGGAGAACGCAAAGTATTGAGGGTGATGCGTCACAGGCTTTTTAGCAACAGAGAGTGTACCCCAGCACAATGAAGACCAGTGTTTAGAAAAGGAAGATACAGGACAAGACATTGTTCTGCCTTTCGTGCCACTTGAGGGAAGAGGGGGATTGCATAACCAAGCTCACACAAAGTGTGCAAGTGAAACCCGAATTTTACCTGTGAAAAGAATCATAGCCCATCAGTCCGGGGTTGAGAGATCTGGAGGTGCAGAACAAAGTTTTAACCCTTTGTCTTCCTTCAGCCCGGCAATCCCCCATAATTATCTCCACCTAACGAAACTGCTGAAGGTACTGAGATAGAGCCTGTATGAGAGCAGGTGCTGAAGTCCTAGAGCAGCTATTTTGGTGAGGAGACAAGGAGACTGCGATCACCACTCACGCTTCCCCAGGGGATTTAAGAGCAAAATGAGATTTAGCATCTGGCCTGGTCCCCATTGCAAAAAATCGGGCCAACCTTTCTAGCAGAATCAGCGGATGATCGATGGGTGTTCCGAATAAATCCATCTTTTCTGGACAGCTCTATGAACCTTAAATCAACATTTTAGCCAGACGAGGGTCAAACACAAATCCAGCTAGCAGATTATACTGGGGGGGGAGCACTCCGCATAGAGCCGGAGCGAGCGAGAGAGAAGGAAACAGGACGAACTGTGGATCTGCGCCTGCTATTTTGCTGGCGCAGATCCAAGCAGCCCTATTGAGCTGCATGCTGCAGTGGTTCTCAAATCTTCCAGCACCAGGACCGACCTGAGACTCAAGAAGATAAGCATCTCGGTGTGCAAGACCAACCTATGATCAACGCTGCACATCAGGTGCAACTGTGGGTCATGGCAAAACCATTTGGCATGAGGTCTTCGCTGAGCAATGGAAAGGCTTAGGTGGTGGACAGGTGACCCAATCGCAGGTTACCCAGAAGATGGAAGAAGGGTTACCCACCTTCAAAAGGAGCCCACTCCCTGTCTGAGACACGGCTAACAGTGATTACTAAGGGAAGTACAAAGACACACAACAAGAACCCTCTTGGCTTTCCGCATTAGGAATGACCGAATCATTCCATCGCTCCTAACCATAAAGCACTTTTGGACCACTCTCAGGGAGGATGGTGCACGTGTGTGTGCTGGCGCCTCTGACTCCAAGAGTGGTCCAAATGCACTTTACGGTGGCCCTTGTGCCAGCCAAACCGTGCTGGCCTAACTGGGCTAGCCTAACTCCAGGTTAGGATTGCACCCTATGTTTGTGACAGACTACGAGTCGCAATAGCCACAACACTCCCCATCTCTAATTGTAGTTAGGAGGTTCCAAATTCAGATTACAATGGGAATCCTAGTTAGCACCACTGGGGAAAGGGACAGCCAAGAGCACGGCCAACTCAAAAATCTCTTAACCATAGTTAGAGATCTGCAGCACTGAATCTGCACAGACCACCAAGCGAAAACAGTAATTCCATTCCTGTAGTGTATTTCCCAATTGCTGGCAATGAAAGATGATTTGAAAGAAATAGTGCAGAAGCTGGGGAGTTTTTTGCAAGCGATCCCCTTGTTGTCCGTCCCTCGTTTCCAGATGCAATCTGTTAAAAAGCGCTCTGAAACATGGGTGGGCTCTGGGATAATTCAAAATTGCTTCCTGTTGCCTTTGGGTAACAGTAGTTTATTTCATAGAAAAAGACAGCTGCAACACATCAGCCAGTATGTTTTAGAAAACAACTGAGAGCTCAGCGGAAGATGTCGATGCTGGAAAAGTAACAAAGATG
This sequence comes from Lerista edwardsae, assembly GCA_029204185.1. Taxonomy (NCBI): domain Eukaryota; kingdom Metazoa; phylum Chordata; class Lepidosauria; order Squamata; family Scincidae; genus Lerista; species Lerista edwardsae. Next base: position 2,231,160 of record JAJKFI010000102.1, on the reverse strand, counting down.
CAAGAAAACAGCTCACTTTTTCACATTCTTCACTTTCATGCTAGCTGTGCTGCCACAGGTCCTCAACGGTAGCTCTCCTGAAATATCGGGGATGTCTGCTCCTCTTGCCTGGGGGAAAGAAGAAAATAAAAGTTTGGAAGGCAGCGCTCAATGACAACATTGTCAGTTCTTAACAATGACTGGAAAGCTCCCCTGGATCGCACAGACCAGGCTATCCAGAGAAAGCACCATGCTGGTTTTTAAAAACAGATGTTTCAAAGACAGCTTCTAAAGTCACATTTTTGGCTTCCACTGGAGAAAAAGGACACGCAACATTTCTGTCAGGAAGGAAAACTAAACTGAATTTCAGGAATAATTCTCTCTCACACATTGGGTGTACTTCCAAAATGCAGAGAAGTATGGTGCAGAAACAAGACCTGATTTCAAATCTAGCACCTCCGTAACGAGATCTGGGGATAGGGAAAAAAAAGAAATAAAATAGTTCTCCCTGAGCAGTTCTGGGACAACCACAGTCTCATACAATAACACTTAGCTTGAGTTCTCATAGACAGTGTCCCCCATCCAGCTTCTGGGGCTCCATTAGTGCGTTAGAAGCCAATGTCTCTATTTTTTACAGTTTTACACCACAGGAGGTGGTGATGGCATCTGGTCTTGATGCCTTTAAGATGGGACTGGCCGGATTTCTGGAGGAAAGGTCCATCGTGGGCTATAGGCAATGATGGATTGTGCAACCTCCTTACAAAGGTGGTGGGCTACTGGTACTGGGTGCAAGGGATGTTGTCTCATGCCTCCCTGGGGCACCTGGTGGGCCGCTGTGAGATACAGGAAGCTGGACTAGATGGGCCTTTGGCCTGATCCAGCAGGGCTCTTCTTATGTTATGTTCTTATGTTTCCTCCAAGGAGCTCAGAGTTGTACACAAGCTTCCTCTCCTCCTTTTGTCCTCACAACAACCCTGCAAGGTAGGTGAGGCTGAGAGATGGTGAGTGGCCCACAATCACCCAGGAAGCTTCATGGGTGGCAGTCAGAACAGAACATAATATTCTTTGTAGGGTCCTTCTGTCACAAAACTATGTTCAAAAAGTTTAAGGCACAAGGTTTGTAACAACAAGAAAATGGGTAGCCCTGGTTGACTGGGGAGGGATGGAGGGTTAGAAAAAAAGTAATACTACCATCCTCAGAAGCTGGTTAACAAGCACTGAAAACTTTTATTGCTAGCCATGCACTGAAAGCATCCGGAGGAGAACTCTAGCTTATGATGAGACACATCCCAAAACGCAAATGAAATCTACTAAGAATTGCATTGCTCATTCTTTTGTACTTCTTGTAACGGTAATTTGATTTTGAAAAATTAGTTTGGAGACAGCTGAATTATTTAAATCTAAAAATGGGCTGGCAAGCATCAGCGGTCGCTGGTTTTCATTTCTTGCATTTTATGCACTAATGTTCTGTAGAAAGCCAGTAATTGCATAACAAATCTGCTTATGCAAATTACTTACACCACGTTCCGACTTTAATGTGACTGATGCTCCAAACAGTGTCATTTCAAACTCTGGTAAAACCAGCTTGGATATGATCAAAGCCTGGTTGCTGGCAAGGAGTTGGGCTCCAAAGGCCTAGCAGACTTGGAAAAAAGAATCCTATACAGCAGAGGTTCCTAAACTGTGGGTTGGGACCCACCAGTGGGTCACGAGCCAATTTTATGTGGGTCGCGAAGCACCTAGAACAGCCATATTGAAAACACAGAAGATGGGATGCTTGGAAAAGGGGAGACCTGTGTGATTGTTTTGCTTGTGTCAAGGTTGTCGATTTTTTTCCTTTCTGATTCACTTTGCTGTTAGAAACTAATATCCCCAAGGTTTCAACTTAGGGAGCCCAAAACTATCTTACTATATATTACATGGTCATTCCATCCACTAACAAAACAATTTTGTAGACAACAAATTATTAGAAACTTAGTAGGTGTAATAAATTGAACGGCTATTGCTTTGAAATATGAATCATTCATATAAGGGCAACAGAATAAAGTCATTTGTTTTGAACTAAAAAATTGTACACATCAACAGGGCAGTAAATCACCACACACATTACTAAAATGTCACTGGTAGAGTAATTCTATTATAGAAGTCCTCGATTATTGGTTGACATTCGTTCAGCAGGAAATGGGCACACTGGAGGCTTATGGACAGTTTTAATATAAAAATCTAAAGGTCATTCAATATGGGCGTAATTTATTGGTGTTGGAGAAGCTGCATTCTTCAAAAAGGTGCCATGCACTTAACCCTAAAGCCCGCTCACAATATCACTCAGCAGTTTCATCTAGATGTTAGCTAGCATGGAAACCAAGACAGGCCTCTGCAGGGTCCCTTTAAGACAAATCCCTCTGTTGGCGTCTCCGAGCATCACATTCTGGAACTTCCCAATAAAATAAGCCCAGTACTTCTGAATTTGATGGCCGTGAAATCGGCGAAGAGGTTTTATAAACCAGGCAAATGGGGTCCAAGTAGACCGCAGCTACTATAGTAAACCTGCCCACACCTCAAAGAAGTGGTACCTGAAACAGGTAATCACAAACCCCTTGAATTAAAACATCTTTCACACAGTTAATAAGGTCAACAGTTGAAGGAAATATCTCATATTAAATCAACTTCACTGAAGTCTCATCAAGTGCCACCCACGTTGGTTTGTTTGTGTTTTAAAATCCTTCTACAGGAGCAATGCTTTACTAGAGAGGAAAAGCTCTTGTCTCAATAGAGGAAATGCTGGTTTTAATAAAGTGGTAGGGATGCTCAGGATCTATTTTCTGCTTGGTTGAATAGTGTCTGATGCTTGTTTTCACACTGTCAAGTTTGTCATTTCAAAAAAAAAATCAACACAAATTCCCGAACACAAGCACGCTTGTTAAGCAGCACCCTAAAGACTACTGAGAGCACAAGCCTACCTTATGCCAGCCTAGTAAGGCAGACATAGCAGGGCCATATCCACAGGCCCATTTAGAGGCGGCGGCAGCAACGTGCAGGACAAGGGGAGGTTTTCCCCTTACATCCGCGTAAGCCCCAGTCACCCCTATGGGCCTGCTCGGACCTGCGCCAGCGAAATAGCAGGTGCAGAGGAACGTGCACGGGAGCGGCCTGAATCAGGGCTGCCATGGCCGGGAACCGGCATTAGGATATGGCACTACGGCTGTCCTGCGTCACAACCACGTCATAACCGCTGTCTCCACCCACTGCGCCGCCCAGTTACGCCCCCGAACGCCTCTGGAACACCCTCGCGGAGGCCCTGTGCCGACTGAGCAACATCGGCGCTCAACTGGTGCATGGCCATCGCTGCCAATGGTCACAGTGGCACCCGAGCATTGGCGCTGCCGCTTGCGCCGGACGAGCACCATAGCACCGACACGCTTTACAGCACATTCACGACAGTGTTCGGCCGGCGCAAGAGTGCATCGCTGGCACTAAGTGCACTTAGCGCTGGCACTAAGGGGGGTATAGGATTGTGCTGCCCGTTTTGTTGTGGCCTGAGCTTTGGACGAGTATTATTTTCAATCTGGGTCCTCAATCCTTTCGTCTACCCTTAGAGATGAAACAAAAAGGCTACCAACAACTATCAGGAAAAGGATTGCCACAATTGGCATGACTGTGTTTATCCCTTCACGAAAGGGCACAGTGAAATGAGCTAAAATATTGAAGATCACACCCTGTTAACAGTGTACTGACTGAGAAATAACGGTTTCTTTCATGTGCTCATACAATACGCAATGAAAACTTCAGGCAAGGCGAGAAGCATTTCCAGAATATCTGAGAACAAAAGCCACAAACGTACATCTGTGGAACATTATGTCTTGCTTTCAGTTATCTACAAAAATAGTCTACAAGCGTCTGGTGTGCTATTTTGATTTCCCTGTTATTTTCTTTACATAACCGTTTTATAGAAAAGAATCACCTGATAATTCACAGCGAGCACACTTCAATCACCAGAATTTATAACCTGCTGCTCTCACAAACATGCTTCGCTGGAGGGCCTAAAGTTAGCCTGATAAAGACACATATAAGAAACCACATCAATGGAACAGAGGATTAAGTTACCATACAAGCAGCGATGGGATCTACAAATGAACAAGGGGAACGCTGGGCGGGACTTATGCGGGGCTTCCGCATGATTGGCTGCCCGTCCGTAGCGTTCCGCAGCTGTCCTGGCCTCAGGGGGGGCTGCCCCCGGTTAGTTAGTGCGCCCCCCCGCTGCTCGCCCAGGCACCCGGCGCAACCCTCACCTGTCCCCCGCAGCAAGCAGGAGCCCCCCCGAGGCTAGGGCAGCCGCGGAACGCTACGGACGGGCTGCCACTCAAGCGGAAGTCCCGCCTACGTCGCGCCCAGCGTTCCCCTTGTTCATTTGTAGATCCCATCGCTGCATACAAGTCTATGGAAATCTACTAAACTGTGCTTCTTAAATTGTGGGTCGTGGGGTCTTTTAGGTGGGTCATGAAATTGACAAGCTGATAGCTGACCAGGAAAATGTATTGAGCCCTACAGAAACAGCACAGCACATGTGGGTTTACTTGCAAGTAGACGGCCATGCCTTGGTCCACTTAAAAGGGCAGGCTGAAGGGGATGCAAAGCCATTGGAATGGTCCAGTTCAATGAATGCAGACCCCAGCAAACTCTTAAGAGGGAGGTTCCCCCCCCCCCCGGTGACAAGGAAAATGTGTTGATCCTTACAGAAAGCAAAACTGAGCCACATGTGCATTCTTACTTGTGGGTAGGCAAACATGTTTTAGCTCTGATTGAAGGTCAGGTGCCTTCTTACAACAGTGAGCTGGACACAGAGGTCTTCGGGAGAACCTGACAGGTTGTACGCAAAGCTCAACGTCTTTAACAGTTCAGCTGAACAATGAGATACGCTCGTGCATTTAGAAAACTTGAAAACAATAAAAAAAGTTAATAGACCAGCTTTGCATGAGCTGTCAGAAGATGTCAATTACATGTCTCATTTGGGAGGGAAATAAAAGCCCGCTGCAAACAGGATTTTATTTTTAGGCAGCCTGGTGATGGTAAAATCTGACAGCTGCAGAATCTAGACTTAATTACCATGCACGGATGCTGCTTTGAAAACTGCAACGATTCCCCAGTGCTCTGGCTTGCAGTTTCAGGAGACCCAGTCCCAGGTCTTCTGGCTCCTGGCTTCTGACAGTTATGGTAGACACACAAGAGAGCCTCTCTTCCCTGCCAATTTTTAGAAAAGCAGCACTCACTGTCATGTTTCAACGACCTTTTAATATTGTATAGATCAGCGGTATTCAAACTTTTTAGACCGGGATCCACTTCTTAGAATGGCACTCGTGTCAGGAGCCACCGGAAGTGATGTCATTAATCTGGAAGTGATGCTGTGGCAGGAAGTGACATCATTGAGCAGGAAGTGCTGTCATTGCAACACAATAAAATGACACTCCTGAAATGCAAATGGGCATTCTGGGACTGCAGCTATTGTACAACCATGACACATCCCTGATAGAAAGCAAGATGAGGTCAAAATATGATGTAAAAGCACTGAACTAGAAACAAAAAATTTTAAAACCCTCACTTGAAAATTCAGGGTGCAATCCTAACCTGGAGTTCACCCAAGGAACCGCAGATAACTGAATCCACAGATACTGGATCAGCAGAGACAGGAGCCCGTCCATAATCACAAATTGACCAGAATACTTTTATTTCTCTAATTGGTGGACACAGCTGTGAACAGCCTTGATATAAAATAGCTGCCAAGAAGCCTATAGAGAATGCTTGTTTCTCTCTCTTGGGGATGAGTTGTGTGTGGGTTTATCTGTGCAGCATTAAAGTCATACAGGTTTTTAAAACACACACACACACACACACACACACACACTCACTCTATGAGCAAGCAAGGCATTTCATGCTCAAAAGAGTCAGCAAGTCATAAAGAAAAGAATCACATTAGAGATTCACTAAACTCGCAGCAAGAGATTTGGCCATTGAACAACAGCCAAGGGCACACTTCAGCCAGCAAGACGAACTGCTTGGGAAGGTTTGGTCCTATTACTTATTTAATCCACACCGTAAAGTCACATCACTGCAGCAAATGATCTCTGCTACTTTCCATCAGCGCCAGTACTTTGAGGCAGGATAGATTTACAGGCAGCACATGCTGGGACTGGCCTGTTTATACAACTGCCGGTTCTCAAACATTTTAGCACTGGGACCCACATTTTAGAAAGACAGTCTGTCTGGGACCCACCACACAATTTAAAGTTTGGGGTTAAAAAAAATCTCATTGAATTGGAGGACCCCCCTGAAGAGTCTGGAACAAAGCATATGGAAATCAAAAGTTCAGCTTTGTTCTGATCAGACTGATATTATGTTAATGTTATTTGTTTTATAATAGGTTTCGAGGACCATTTTTCCACTAGGAATAAAAATTCTCGCACATTTTGAGTTCTGGCTGGAAAAAAAGAGGCTAATGTAGATTGAAAAATCATTGCAACATTACAAAACATTTAAAATGATCACTAGTTGTGCTCCAGGACATATATAAATGGGACAAAAGCCTGAGGCAACACCAATGATTACTCCCCGGGGAAAGGACAAAATGCTTTTCTCAGGCCTATAAATAATTATCAATGCACTGATCTGAAAACCCAAAGCACAAAAGAAATCGCACCAGAAACCCAACATTTTTATTTATTTATTTTTATTTTAAAAAAACCCAATATATAAAGTGCTTTACCATTGCACTGAGAGTCTCCTCCCAATCTGGCCTTTCCCGAGGATGAATGCTTCTCTGTAGCTCTGGCACAAAATCATCCTCTTCTGCATGCAAAGAGGACTTCATCATCCTAGAGAGGAAAAAGGATGCGCTCATTAGATGAATTGCAACTTCGGAATAATTTTCAACCCTTTGGAACAAGGTGGCAGGTTAAATACAATTCGCACTAGACCCCCAATACCCTTCTACCTTTTTAAAAAAAATGTGCTGTTTTTAGTTGTTCGGGCATCAATGTTCTAAGTTTATGGGGTAGCAAACAGGGTAGCAAACATTAGAACAACATCAAAATATGACAGCCATTCCCACTAGACTAAGAATTAAAGGCTTAGGAAGAATGGCTTTCCAAGCTATGTTCCGGGAAACCCGAAGACTCGTTAGAAGCTTGTCCAGGCACCTGCGTTACAAGAGGAGTACTGCCGAACAACATTTCTTTGAAAGTGAGGCAGCTCCAGAAATATGGGCTGGGTGTCTTCCAAAGCAAGGAAGACGTCCAACAGGCCTGACCAGCATTCCATACTCAATTCTAACACACAAACCAGCATGCAGGGTTCCTCCGTCACCTTTATGCAAAAAGGATTCTCAGATTGTCGAAAGCTCAAACACGTCAAAAAGAGCACCTTTGTTTTGCCGTGTGTGTGTGTGTGTGTGTGTGTGTGTGTGTGTGTGTGTGTGTGTG
>JAJKFI010000102.1:2197049-2223699 GCA_029204185.1 Lerista edwardsae | reverse complement strand
GTGTGTGTGTGTGTGTGTGTGTGTGTGTGTGTGTGTGTGTGTGTGTGCGCGCGTGCGTGTTTTAAATGAAAGTTGTTCAAATAACGTGTCATTATGAGAACACGTATTTAATGAATGGCTTTGGCAAATGAAAACTCCATAGGCCTGCTGAAACCTGCATTGTTTCAGTGCACTGCTTCTCAAAGTGTGGGTCAGGACCCACTAGGTGGGTCGTGACCTGATGTCAGGTGGGTCACAGAAAGCTGGGAACCACCATTTTGGAAGTTGAAGACTTTACTCATGCTACATTCCTTTCGTGAGTTTTAACAGTTTGAATTTTCAAGTGAGGATTTATTTATTTTTTGAAAATTTTGTTTTTAGTTCAGTGTTTGCATATAATATTTTGTCCTCATCTTGCTTTCTGGGTCAGGGATGTTTCATAGTCATGCAGTTGCTGCAGTCCAAGAACGCCAGTTTGCATTCCAGGAGCATCATTTGATTATATCACAATGACAGCACTTCCTGCTTGATTATGTCATTTCCAGCCATGACATCACTTCTGATCACCGTTCTAAAAAGTGGGTCCCAGTCTAAAAAAATTGAGAGCCACTGATCTATTTCTGATCTAGTTGTGTCCCCTCCAATTTAGAGAGTGGAGACCATAAAGGAAATCTTGCTTCTAGGTGTTTAAGATAAGAGGACTAAATGACACAATTTTATTATGTTGCTGCCCCTTATTTGAAACCCTCCTTCTTCCAAAGTTTACAGGACTGGAATCTTGACTGTTGAAGTTTATATCTTCCATTGCTAGGAAAAATGCACTTCCACAAGCCTATACGTGCACACAGTTACATAAAAGCTATTACCTGCCACAGACTGCAATTAAGATCAAAGGCATATTGCTGCTATAGAACTGACACAACATCCAGTCTGATTAAATGCAAGCACACGTCAAATGGTTCTTCTTAATGGGCTTGTGTATGTTCATTTATCTGTACAAACTCTCCCATTAATTAGGATGATATAATACACAGGCAGAAGAAGAATAGTTGGGCCTGAATGCCAACTGTGACAATCTTACGAAAGTAATAAACCAATTAAAAATAAATAATTCAACATCACTTATGTAGATGTTTCATAATTGAAGACCATGTCATTATGATCGTCTAACCTGTTCTTTTCCTCCTAGAACTCTGTAAGAAACTTGCATGTGAAAAGTTCTGCAACTGAAGATCTGCAGCACGCCAGATATTTAAGAAGTATTGATAATAAAAACAAACTAAAAATACTACAGTCATTTAAATGACCGCTTGTGTATTACAGGGAAGGGAAGACGTCCAAAATTTGAGGTACTAGTTTTGTGCTTTGCATATGGAAGCCATACACAACTGGGTAGGGTTTGCACCTTCCATGAATCTCGCCCAGTAATAAACTGGAGGAAGGCAGCCAAGTGCAAATTAAATGCTGAGAAGACAGAGGTGCTGTCAATGAGAAGATAGACTACCTCCTCGTTGGTATATGGACAGAGGTGCGGTGAATGAGAAAACTGACTACCTCCTTGCTGGGATATGGACTCTCAAATTGTCCTTGATGAGTTGGTCCCTAACCCTTGAATAAGCACGTCTGTGGTTTGGGAACACTCCTGTTTACAGCCTCAACTACTTTTAACCCATTTCAGCTGGTTCACCAATGACAGGCCATGCACTGGCAACATCTACACTAGCATTTCTGAAAGTGCTATTCATGACATACCACTTTGTTGGCCCATCACAGGTGCCATCAGAAGTAACTGGTGATGACGTCAGCAGCAGTTACTTCCAGTTTGGGAAACTTGCAAAACCAAGGTGTAATGCACCAAACTCCGGTAACAGCCTCAGGGCAGGTCAGAGGACCTTGTGTTTTTTCAAGCACACAAAAACAATGTGCTGGAAGTCTACCCACGAAGCCAAGCCTCCTACTGTTGCCTGGTGCATTGTGTCCCTGATTTGCTGTCATGCTAATCATTAGACACCACCTCGCGTACCACCGGTTGAGAAATGCTTGTCTAGAGTGGACTTCTGTAAGACGCTGCACATGGGCTTGCCTCCGCAGACTGCCTAGGAACGTCAACTAGTACGGAACACAGTCACCAGATCTCTGAAGGGAGCAAGAGGACGTAGCCACATCCCACCTGTTACTCCATCTTAACTGGCTGCTACACTCTTCGGAACTCCATTAAAAGCACTGACTTATCAAGAGCTTAATAACCACCCTGAACGACTCAGGAGCTTCATTTTGAGAGTGTACAATTCCTAGAGCATCTTCTCCTGCCATGGGATCTAAGTAATAATAGGTACCCCTCTCTTACTGAGAGCATCCTACTTTCCAGAAAATTTGGCCATCAGCAACCCGCTTAACTGCAAGCTACTAACCTGATTACCCACAAGAGCAGAACTGAGCAGAAATGCAGAGGTTCAGATTTCCCTTGAGCCGTCTGCCTGCACAGGATAGCAAGCTGATGGAAATGTGCTGTTTCACCCAGAGATTGTTACAAGGTCACTGATGGGCAAACAAGAAAGGGGGAGATTAAATTGCACTATCACACACACACAAAAATAGCCCTAAAGGCGTTTTCGCATAATGAAACCAGAACTACATGGGCTCCTGTTTACGTCTGTTGTAATGTGACTGAAAAACGTACACCGGCCAGAAAAGTACATTTTCTTTGAAACGAGTCTTCTGCTCTCTAGTTGTCCAACTTAACAACTATACACAGCACAGATTGTGTGAGACGCTCAAAGGCATTTCTCCAGTGACACATGTGAAAGTGCCCTAGATTTGTTTCGTTGGCAAAGCAGTATGGGTACAATGTTCACCACAATGGTGTCATATCACACGAGACACGGCCTTCCTAGCAAATAGCTAGCGCAAATGTTTGTGTTAAACCCATATTTTCTCCCTAGTCCTAAAGGCAGACTTATTGCAAAAATGAACTTTTTTTTAATTATCCTGAGTTACACTGTGGATAATGGAATGTGTGCATGATCAAAAATAAAAAGAACTTCAAAGGTTTGGCACTGCATATTACAGAACCAATTCAGACAGGGAGAGCTGGGATGTAAAAAGGTCCATTGGTATTTAAGCAATTTCACATGGAAAGATGGTAGGAGGCAGAGAATAGGCACTCCCTTAGTTGTCCAAGCTTTGCACTCTGGAAAAAAGAAATCCATCTCAAAACAGTTAGACGAACAATGACTAATGCCAGTTATGTCAATGCTACTAAAAAAAAACACAGTAGGATAATAAAATGTTCCTGCTATTATCCTTGCACAAGAAATGAGGCATCGATGAAAGGAAGCTAATACAGTGAGAGAAACCAACGGGCAGGACCAATTTGATACAAGCTCTGGATTCTTTTTATTTATTTATTTTGATTGCATCCACAAGATTTGAAAAGCAACAAACAACCTGCTCTGCAAAACAGATCGTCCTAGAATTGAAACAAATTAAGCAACAGCAGTAATTCAGAGTATTTTCCTTTGTGCTGGGTGTTATCTCAAAAATTCTTAGAACAGCCCTGCAAGGAAAACCAGTATTATTCTCTGCATATTCCAATTGGAAGGCTGGAGTTCAACCTATTACTAGCCTTAGAATTGAGACTAGAACCAAGATGTTCTCACGCATAGCTCAGCATGTGCAAGTGGAATCTGGACAATCATCACAATACGGACAGCCGATTGTCCTTTGAGTTCAAAACAACTGTCCTGGACTTCCTTTCCCCGAATACAATGGAGCCATTGTTTTATCAAATAGCTTCTGGATTGTCTATTGCAGCTTCCCGCTTTAAGATCACAAAGTCGAGTGTGTTGTCATTCAGCTCATCTAAGCAATATATTGTGCAACTCATATTTGAATCAATAGACTCTTAAAGCAAGGATTTAGTGACCAGTATTTCAAGAGATTATTCAGCTCTAACACACATGTATCTATCTTTTACATGTTAATTTAAATGTATATCCTGCCACATTTGAAGTGCTTGATCTGAAGAGATTATCACTCATGGGCATTTATCACTCATGTGCACATTTATATCTTTTAACAACAAGTGGGTCTAAAGGCCTTTCATCATGTTCCTTTCAACCTTGCCTAGAACAGGCTTACTCAAGTAGAACTCTCCTCTCATCTGTCTTACTATTCATCTCACTCACCAAAACATAATGACTATTTTCTACATTTGTTGTTGTGATACATTCAGGAACTACCAAATGAGTCAATTATATAACCATATGAGTTTGCTTTCTGCCCTTTGTTAAAAGTATCCCATATATCATTCATTCATTCATTCATTCATTCATTCATTCATTCATTCATTCATTTATACCCCGCCTTTCTGCCCATAGGCACCCAAGGCGGCTTACAACAAAAACAGTAAAATACAGTAAAATTCACAATTTAACATTAAAAAGCAATAATTTAAAAACAATATTAAAACAATTAAAATTTAACTTTAATATAATGTGTAAGTCAAAAAATCTATGGCTGAAGAGGCAGAAAAAGTCCCTACATTCAAATTATCTTTTCCTGCATGCTTGGGGGCAAACAGCTTGCATTAGGCAAACACAACATGCGTTGAAACATTTTTTACCTGCTTTCTTCAAGATTAGCAGTGTAATTATTGTTCCAAATAACGATTCTGCATAAATCATTATGAACTACACATTGTATTTTAACAGGATAATTGCCAGCAACTCTTTGAGGAGAATAATTAGGCAGGAATAGAGGCTTCTAGTCACTCTAATTAATCCCTTTAAAAAATTATAATGTGCATTTTCCTCCAACATCTATGAAAAATGTTGATGTTGTACGCATTATTTGGTTATCGCTAGATGCGAGCTGTACTATGACGCTCTGAGGAAAAAAATACAATGTTGCTTTAATGGGCAATTGTCATCAGGAATTTTATTCATAAACTGCCTTTGTTAGCTGCAATTCATTGCATGAAATCAGCTAATAAAGAGTAAACAAAAAACAACATTTTTCTCCCATTCTGTAACTTTCTTGTTAATGGTTGTCATGCTAGTTGTAAGAATGGCTACTGTTATTAATGCATCTATTTAGGGTAATTTAAAGGAATCACATCTAATACCACTTTTTGGCTGTAAACACACGAAGATGTTTTGGCTTCAAAACAAACTTCTGAAATCCAAACGTTACCACAAGTTCACCTTCCCTTATCACTGTGTATCCTTTTCTGTGTATGTCAGTATCATCTCAGCTGTGACTTCTGGCCTCTGAAAAGCAGAAAACTAGAATTCCATTGAATCTGGAACATTACGGAATACAGTGGACCTGCAGTATCCGCAAGTGCAGAATCTGTGGATTTGACTCACCGTGATGCCAGCGGATACCAGGGTCCATATTTAAAGATATTTAAAAATAGCCTCTTTTTCCCAGTGTCTAGAGCAATTTCTAAGACTAAAAGATCAACTTCCAGGGCATGTGGAAGTTCCTTTCTTATCCCAGTGTCACCCCAGAATGCATCTAGAGCCTGGGAGATCTAGAGCCTGGGAGATGCAAGTTGGCGGCGGATAAGTAGAAAATGGTATTTTAGCACTTTTTTGTTTTTAAATACCTTTAAACGTGGATCTGATATCTGCAGATTTTGGTATCGGTGGAGTCCAGAAAGGAACCCCTGCAGATACTGAGGTCCAACTTATACAGCATTTCAGACAGGAAACAATACAGCATGTAGGAAATGATACAGTTGGCCGGCCTGCTCTAGCACAAGTTAGGATTGGGCTGACAAACGAAGAGGAAGCAAACATTTTAGGACCATGCATGCCAATACAATAATTGCAAAAATCTGCAGAATCGTTCCTAGACAAGCATAAAGACTGAAAAGATGACAGATATACTGGAAGGGGCTTTACAAATACTAGGCATGATTCAATTTTCTTGCAACGATTTACAGAACACACCTAAACCATGACTTTGCCCGAAAGGAAAGACAACTCTCCAGTCAATATCAGTTCACTTTAAAAACTGGGCCACATGACTTTCTCAAATGCCAAAAATAAGTAAGATGTGAGAAGGGCTAATTTAGAAGAGTCACCTCTGATGGCACAGTTCAAGAAATACAAGCAGCAGCTTCGTGACAGGGAACGGCTGAAAGGATGACGTATCAGTTGCTATGGCTTTAGCACAATGAAGATTTTAAATGCCAATATGGCTTCTTCTGGAAATGCCATAAAAGCCTTTGGCTCACCCAAATATTGCCCGAAGGAAAAACACCATATTGCAAAACAGGATGACTTTATTGGGTATGTAACCCCAGAGGATACTGGGACATGCCTATATTTACCATGCTTCAACTCCAGCCAGATTAATGGTTAGGAAAGGAGCAAGCATTGTTCAGGATAGGTGCAGGAGCTAGGAATTAAATTAAAACAATTGGATTAAAAAAAATCCCACTTGACTAAGCACAATCCAATTTCTCTCTTCCTTTTGGATCATCTCTGTGGCTGCCTTTCTTGCAATCAATTCTCTCAGATTCTTATCAATCCACCATCCATATCATTCTACAGAAACTGTTCTAACATAACCAGTTATCTTCTCTCTGCTAAAAATATGTAAAGGCCTTTACCCTGTTCCCGCTTTGATAAATCTTTCCCCAGCTCTCCATACCGCCAAACATTTTCTTCTTGAAGCTCCTTGCCACTTTGGGGATTATTTTCTTGATTGTGTTCCTATCTGGATGCTAGATATATTCATGGTTCTCTCTCTCTCTCTCCATCCCCATTCCAAGGAGAATACATGACTTTAAGATGTACTTTAGATTCAATGTTAATACTCATTGCAAAAGAAAATCTTGAAATCTTTTAAAAAGAACCTACACTGTAAAACTGTAACTCCTATGAATATTTACTTAGAAGTAATTCTCATTTTGTTCAACGATTCTTACTCCCACGTCAGTGTGTTTAAGATGGCAGCCTAAATGGAAAAATATTTTCTTTTCCATCATTTGCAGCTAATGAGCTTCTATGTGAGAACAAAGAGCTTTTCTGGCCATTATCTGCTTAATGACTTCACTTCCTGCTTAATGATGTCATTGCGGATCTCATCAGGCACCAAGAAAGCTATTTGGCCCATGCGACGCTAGGCTCCATTTTGGAGCTGTAGAGAGGCAGGGGAGGGCCAAAACCAAACAGCCTCTTTGCCGCCTTCCACCCACTCTGAAACTCCAGCGCCCGAGCTGTTGGCCCCCTCACCCAATGGTAGGTCCATAACTGATACACTTTCCAAGATACCCTACACAGCCATCTTATCAGAATAAGGATTTAAAAAAAAAAATCTGATTTAAAAAAAATTCAGTTCTATATTATTAAAGGATGATTAAAAAAAAAATAACCCTGTACAAAATAAACTGAATTCAATGCATATTAGCACCTACACAGACACACAAAGTTGAAGGCTTTCTATGTGAAACAATATACCGGGAAGGAGGGGTGAGAAACCGGAGAAGTGGGAAGAGACAATATTAACATGACACAATGGATTATACGTTATAGCAGCAAATTATGAATACCTGTGAGCTCTGAGCTAAATTGCAGGGACATTTACATTCCATTCACAACCAGCCCTTACTTGTATGGCTCAATCCTCTGCATATATTTTGAGAAGCAATTTCCACGGAGTTCAAGAGGACTTACTCCCAAGTATCTCTGCAAAGGATGGCCGTCTTTGTCTTTGAGCAATCTTGATTCATGCTCCTGTGCCCATGCGGAGCCTGCCAAAGAGAAATCTGCTTGTTTCACAATTATCCCCTTTGAAGAAGATACCTGAGCCTGTGGTATCAAAAGGTATGCCAGTTCGGGTGAGCAAAGGTTTTTCTTCCTGTGTAGTAGCAAATCCTGCCCCACAGACATCAAATCTCACAGCCGGATCTCCTGCCGGAATCTTTCCCGGCCTCTTTGCTCTCCCAGAACTCAAGTCACACCACATGCCCTCACCTGAACTGCCCTGCCATGTCTGATCTTGTCCATATTGCCCTGTAAGCTCTTCCAGGCAGGAAATATGTCCTACTACTCTCTTTCGCAATGATTGCCTACTACGGAAATCATTATCTGATTTAAGTTCTCTAATCATTATTTCACAAATCAAACTCTCAACTCCTGCCATGGACGCAAGAACCAAAATTGGATTTTGACAAATAGTTTTAAGGTGAACCTATTACAAACTACAAATTCAGAGGAAATCTACATTTATTTAACCTGTGGCAGCGGTTCTCAAACGTTTTAGCACCGGGACCCACTTTTTAGAATGACTATCTGTCTGGGGTCCACCGGAAGTGATGTCATGTGATGTCCCATCAGAAGATAAGTGCTGTAATTGTGACATCAGAGTCCTTCAATATAGGCTTTAAAGACTCTAGAATGGTTCAGGCCAAACTATACAGCATTCCCTACCTAAATATTAGAAGTTCTGTCCGTACAGTTGACATTTTCTGCCTCTACCGCGGCCGTCGATGCATTATAAAGACTTCATTAATGCATTAATCAATCCAGCATTGATGATCTATTAAAGTTTGCAGCTCTATTAAACTAAACTTTACTCATTTTTTGGTCGAGAGCTTTCCTTGGCCGTGATCCAGGCAGATGTTGCCAATAGCCCCAGTAGTACTGCAGCATAAGAGACATAACAGGCCATCAAAGTAGAGTGGAATATGCAACACAGCCTCCAAAAAAGGAGTAATGCCACCAAATTCTCCCCATTCCTGCACCAATAATGAGATTTTATTCCTTCATTATATGACCTATCAGCCTACATGTGCTGGGACAATCCAAAACAGACACTTGAAGGGACAGAATGTGATTCATATTCACTTTTACACATACAGCACCTGAGCAAATAGCTTTGCAATGTCCTTTATAATGCAATAGTGCAAAAACTGTACTTAATTGTATGAAACACAAGTCTGTTTTATACCTTTTTTCCCCAACTGCAGCAATAAATGAAAAGCTACACAGGCCAACAGCTTTTTACAACATGTTGCTCTGGACAGAAGGAAGTCAACTTTGCTCCAAGTAAAGGAAGAAATCACTAGGGAAACGTTCTTATCTGGGATGAAATCTCTAGTCTACCCAATTGCTACCCACTGAATCCTTCAAGTGGGTGGAGTCCACATCATAAAAATAGCAGAACTGGGTCCACCTGCATATGAACTGAAGTAGGAGGACTTGGACTAATCTACTTCCTTAAGCCTCGCTCATAAATAACTTCAGACATTGCAAAACAACCTTGATTGAAAAATCAGGTGGGAGGGTTACAGTTCAGGTAAATTCTTGGTTTCAACAACCCTCTTCCATCCCAGGGGCTTTCTGCAAGGAACTGTTTGCACGGTCTTTACGGAGAGGAAAATCCCAACTGAACTGTAAGAATAGGCTTATTTTAGAGATCAACAACAGTACAAGGCCAAGGTGAAAGATAAACACCACTTCATTCCGCAAGAATTTCAACTGAACGCCACCCCAGGGCTCAAACTAGTTTTTAGCAACTGCAGTGCTAAATTCAATTGGCTAAAAACAGGATACAAAAAAATGCAGGCACCAACACAGAACAGTGCCTTATCATTCAACTCCTGTAGAATTGGGTTTTCCAACTGAAAACAATGTTATAGATCAGACTAGATATGCAGACATGATATTGTAATATTAATCCACAGATTACAAAGCCTTAAAGATCACCATGCAAAAAAAAAAATGGGGGGAAGACGTCATTATTTTATGCCTACTTCTTAATACGATGCATAATTAAATAGTAATAATAATAAAGGAGATTGAAGGACATGAGATTTACCTTTGCTCAAACCTAGTAGTGATCTGACTGTTTTCAAATGTCTCCCTTTTCTCCTGTATGTGCTAAAGGAAATGGCATTCATGGAGGAAAAAAAATTGTTCCTTAATATTATGACCGGTAATTTTTAAAAATTGCTACATCACAGCATGGAACACTTTTTCCTTAGAGACAGCTAACATATCTGCTAGGGGTTTTTTTTTTGTCCCTTTTAAATGAGAAGTGAATTAAAAAATCCCTTGCAAATATCTTCCTGTGGGTGATTTATTGATAGTACTGACCTTTCGGATTCATCAAGACTGCCTCCAGTTCTTATCGTCCCTGCAGTGGAAGCTGCTGAATAGATATTGGTAAAAGCAGCAGCGATCGTACCTCCCTCCATGTTGCACACACATACACACACTGCAGAAGCAGCTGGCTAGAGGCAGGGAGAGAAGGCAAAATGCATGAGAAGCCAAAGGATTCGGAACCATGAAGTTGCTTCTCTTCTCTCCCCGGCCCCATTCCCACCCTAATGATAGGGGAGACAAACTGCCTTCCACCTTTGGCAAGCTCAAAAAAAAAAAAAAAACCCACAACCGTCAGCCACGAAGGGATCCCTCCTCCTCCTCCTCCAATGTTCATGGCAAAAATCCGAATGGAGAACCATAAAACAGCTTGCAACACCAGGCTCCTGTTCTTTCTTCATTCAGTGATTCACATTTTCTCCAGGATGCTACAGGCATTTTTCACTGTAACCCTTTCCAGGCATGAAAAACATGGGAAAGAAATTCTGCAATTCTAAAACCCGGTGCACTGTACACAGCCCAGGTATATCTGCTGTCGACCTTTTTTCTTTTTTGGGGGGAAAGCTACGACGACAAATAATTCAGCATGTCTAATTCGACACCCAATTAGAATGAGAGAATTAGCAATGAATTTGCACTTGATGTGCGCAACCTAACCTTGAGCAGGCTGCCACCTCTCTGAAATTCAGCCGTTCCCCCCCATCGCGGAGGACTCGACGCTGTACTGGAAAGGCTATTAATATTTATAATGCACTTCAGCACCTTGGGGTTTATGACAATTTTGCACTGAATAAAACTTGGCCTGGAAGCTTTAATAGGTGGATCGAGACGGCAGGAGGAGATGGGAGGCTTGACGGCGATGGGAACCTCACAGCTGTGAAGCTGCATGCATGGAAATGTCTGCTCCAATGTTCAGATGCTCTGTTATCGCTATTTAGAGGGCGTCTCAACGGGATGGCTCTGCATGGCTTGGCGATCCCAAAGGTCTAAGAGTCGGTTAGAGCAGTAGTTCTCAAACTTTTCAGTCTCCAAAGCCCCTTGCACACCTAAACGGAGTCTAAGGGAGCAGACGCTCATGCTCGGAGGAGAGCAGCACCCAACTCCGAATACACTGGGCGAAATCGGCAAAAAAATAAATAAATCCCACACCATTTTCGAACATACCTACCTATCTATATAGAGGCATGTATAAACCCTGGTATTCACTAGGGTTCTGTTTCGGACCCCACCGTGAATACCTGAAACCGTGGATACTGGGGGTGCCTTTTTACAGATAGGGGAACCTCAGTGGTTTTGCTTCAACAAGGTAAAAAAACCAGATCTGTTTCATGTTCTCCTATCTTCCTAAAAGGAGTCCCGGGATCCATAGTATCCGTGGAAAACTGGGGATACCAGGCCAGACCTATACTAAATAAAAGTGCTTGCATTTTCTCTGTTTTTAAACAGCATTCAAGGCCGTTTAAGTAGGCCGGCTAATCCATACCGCAGTGTTTCAATGGGGTTTTTACTTCATGTACATCATTCTTGTACACGTACATCGTAAGGAAGTACTTCATGTACACCATTCTAATCTGTTACAAGGATCTTGAGAACAGCCTTCTTCCAAAGAGTGTACAGGACTACCTAACCCACACAAGTGAATCCGCTTACATTCCAAGTTTAATTATGCAAATGGTGTGGTTGATTAGGAAATGCCATTATCCGATTGCTCCGCTGATAAACTTTCCGGAATGTTCGATACAAATTAATATTGTCTCATATGCACCTGTTGGTAAAGGCACTGCAGTTCAGAACACAATAGACCAGACAAGCTAGAGATATGTCCTACGCCATTACTGGCTTTATTTCCCATTTCAGGCAAGTCAATCTTTTTGGCATTCCAGTGTTGCCATCTTTATAACTGCACATAATGATGATTGCTCTTTTTTAAAAAAAAAATAAAAGTGCTTGCATTACCATTACCAGGTGAGGCAACAGATACAGACCATGCACTG
This sequence comes from Lerista edwardsae, assembly GCA_029204185.1. Classification (NCBI taxonomy): domain Eukaryota; kingdom Metazoa; phylum Chordata; class Lepidosauria; order Squamata; family Scincidae; genus Lerista; species Lerista edwardsae. The sequence continues at coordinate 2,211,608 of JAJKFI010000102.1, read as the reverse complement.
TCATTCAACGGTTTTATTACGGCAACGAGATTGAACACAGATTGCGAAAGTGCTGCAGGCAAGGCCAGGTCATCAAGTACTTGGACGGAACGGATCTTGCGCAACAAAGCTTGCATTGTAAGGGCCACGTGAGCATCACCATTTGTTTTATTTCAACCGCAGCTACTAAGGTGGCAGAAACAGGCCGTGCATAAAATCACTAAAGACAGGCTGCAACGTATTTTGGAAAATCACGATTTGCACCCAGCTCCTGCTTATGAATCCAAACATGCAATTTAATATGCAAGTTTTTAAGATGCCCTGATCACTTAATTATTGCCAAACATGAGGAGGAATCACTGCACAAGAGTGTGTCCTCTATACACACACACACACACACACACACACACACTCTCTCTCTCTCTCTCTCTCCTCTGCAAGAAATAAAGGGGATAGTGGCACAATTAGGGGTACAAGTGGCAGGAGGTGTGATCTAGAGATTGAGCAGTCGCCTTGCCTGAAAAAGCTAAGCAGAATCAGCTTGGATCCTGCCTTGGATGGGTGACCGGAAGCCTCTGGCTAGAGGTGGAAAAAATATGGAGGAGTTAACTGGCAACAAAATGGGTAACATCTTGAGAACCAGCCTGAGGCTGCCTGTAGAAGCCTGGAAAGCGTAAGGAAAAACCTAGAGAAATGGGAATCTTATAAGGTAGCAGTTCCTGGAGTTTGGGAAGTGCTCTAAGTTGTTTCAGGGCAGGGAATGGCAGCTACACGGCAGCCAAGATTGTGTTGCTGGTACTGCAAATGTAATGAAGCTGGAGGGATTTACTGCTGGCTACCCCAGTGTCCTTGGGGTTGGAGTTCCTTCTGCAGGGCTCCCCATGTGGCCATAAAGCCCCAATCTGAAAACCCATTCTACGGATTTGCAGTCAGCCTACCTATACAAACCGCCCTGATTCTACATGATGCCAGTCTGCAAGTCTTTGAGACAGTATAGAAATACCGTAATAAATAAGTAAAGCAGCTATTTAGAATCTCACACCGGCATTTCCTTTTAAGTGGCATGTTTGTTTATTACATGTGTGCATGTGTGTGTTGTTTAATGTTACTTTATTTGAGCGTTTGGGGTTTCCGGTGGGTTGAAAGTTCAAAAGCTGCTATATGTTGGGCACTGATACATGCCTATATATGTATGTATATATTTTTAATGCGCCCATCATCACTGAAATCAGGCTGCCAGGAATCAGAAGTGTTTTAAAAGCAGTGAAAATAACCCCACATAAAAAGAATAAGCAATACACTCTAAAGGACTGTGAGTACACGTTTATCAATTATTTAGCTTCCAAGGGCTTTAATTCTATAAATAAACATAGCTAGATTAGAACTCCACAGGGAAAAAAAACCCGTGTAAAACTATTTCTACGAAGTAACGTTTTCTTCAGGCCCTTAAGATGCTCAAGTAAAATCTCTAACCGTGAACAGAGATTACAGGTGCAAAAACAAACTGCAGCTTTGCCATCACCTTCAATGAGAATCAAGCAGAGATCTCAAACTAAGCACTGAAATCCTAGGCAAAGATTCTCCCTATAGAGCTATAGTTCTATAGCACTACTTTAGAGGGTCAGTCTTGTGTACAAGCAGCATGACAGAAAGGGAGCAGAATTTGTTATTAGTATTTCTCTCTTTAAAGCAGTGGTTCCCAAGCTGTGGGTCAGGACACACCGCATTTGCAACACTCCTGGTCCAGCCCAAGTGACTTGTGATGGCTTAACTCCAGGTTAGGATTGCATCCTCATCCAGTTTATATTGCAGCTTTAAAGTGATATATTGAATGCTTTAATTAAAACACTTTTCTCATTTTTCCCCTCCCCAGATTAATTTAGTTGTTCCTTATTAGTTATTATTGTTATTATTATTAAGCATGTCCTTTGCATCACTGTCCAGAATGGTTCAGATAGCAAGTGAGAAGGGTCACATGCAATATTTACTTCTCTCTCTCTCTCTCTCCCCCCCCTCTCTCTCACACACTCACACTCACACACACACACACACACACACACACACTCTAGCTATGGCACTGGTATGGCCTGGCCCTTGAGATGATCACATTCATTGCGGCATTTCTAAAGCGACAAGTGCCCGGAGTTCGGCTTTCATGGAAACCGTACCTCCTCCTCAACATCACAGCACATTTTACGTGTCATACAACCTTTTTGTCTTCACAGATGTTCACGTCCCATCTTATAAGGAAAGCCGCGCAGGACAGGTTTGTGCTACTGTCACAATCGATGTGGCCGTCAAAAAACACCAAGAGATGCTTGCTTGCTTGCGTATGAGGTTTACACCTCCCTTACCACTTTCTGAACGGCTCGAGCTAGAACGCTCCTCTTCATTTAAGCCTCAAGGCACACTCGTGAAGTGTGCACAACGGAAATGCTAAAGCAAGTGCCACAGCGATATTGTCAGCCCTGTTTTCTAGGATAAATGATGAATGCGTCTAGTTCCCCAGACTTGCAGCCCAAGAAAATTTATACCTACTGCATCAGTCACAATCAAAGGTGTGTGCCATCATCAGAGAGCCCAACAATTAATCACCTTCGTAAGTTATTTACTGCTTTACAGTGTTTGTCCTCAATGCCAATTATCTCCTTGGTAGAGCCCTCTGCACCAACCCTGGCACAAAATACAAGGCACACTGGAAAAGACGATTATTGTAAAAGTGAGTGGTCATCGTTTTACGGAAGATTGCCCGTTATAACACCACAGAGCAAGAGAAGGGCAGTAGGAAGAATGTCCTATGTTTATGCTTCACAACTAGAATTCATGAATGGCACAACTAATTCAGCAAAGAGCTACCAGCCTCAAAAGTATGGGTTATTTTGTACCAATAATATAATAAGCCCCTGACTTGGCACTGGGTAGGGAGGGAGAAAGAAAGAGAGCTGCCCCCCTAAAGTGCCATCATTTTGGCATAATCAAATGGCATTCCTGGAATGCAAACTGGCATTTGAGACTGGAGACTCATTGCACAACCATGAAACATCCCTGACAGAAAGCAAGATTACGACAAAATATGATGCAAAAGCACTGAACAAAATTTTTAAAAATTCTCACTCGAAAATCCAAACTGGTAACACTCACAAAAGGACTAGAGCAAGAGTAAAGTCTGCAGCTCCCAAGATGGCTGCTTCCAGCTTTCCGCGACCCACTTGTCATCAGGTCATGACCCACAAAGTGGGTCCCAACCCACAGTTTGAGGACCAGTGCCCTAGGACAAAAAGACAGACTTGGTAACATGCTGCTATTACTGCATCATTCCTGCATACGTAGAAGCCAATTACGAAGCTGACACTGGCAGGATGATTCATTCCATCATTTCCATATTTGGCTTTTCTTCAAACAGACTGAGCAGCTCGCCTTGTGCCGCATGTCACCAAGCCTACTCAAAGGAGCACCTACCGTTCCTCACCCCCCCCCCAATTGATGCCAGGTCCTTCTAATATCAAGACCCTGGCAGGAAGCAAAGACTGGCAGACATGTTCGTATGTTTCACAGAGAGAACCCAACAGCTTAAACTTAAATGCCAATGCCAAATATAGTTTTCCCTAACTTGATAATTATGCCTTATAAATAAAAAGCTTTACTTTTTTGCAGCTTTACTCCAGTTTTAAAAAAAGAACATGACTAAACCAATAAGGCATGCTAAACAACTCAAAGTAGATCTTGCTCTTGTTCACTTTCCTTTTCTGCCCCACCAGTTCCGTTTCCACAGATTTCTATTTCCCATAAACTACAGGGACGGAACCAAAATATCACACATTTGTTTCGCTTATGATTGTTAAGAGGAGAAGGGAAATTTATGGAATAGAAGGCCTGGGAGCTAGCAGCTCCTCGTCTCCACGGGGAACAAAAGATCTAGATCACTGGTTCCTAAACTGTGGGACCCACCAGTAGGTCGTGAGCCTATTTCAGGTGGGTCGAGAAGCACCTAGAGTAGCCATATTGAAAATATGGGAAGATGGGATGTTGGAAAAGGGGGCGGCTGTGTGGCTGTTTCGCTTGTGTCAGGGTTGTAAGTGAACTTTTCTTTTTCCTTTCCGATTCACTTTATTATTGGAAAATGGCTGAGAAATAATCCAATTTATTGCTGCAGTTTAAGGAAAGTAGCAAGCTCTGACATCACAATGACAGCACTTCAGGCCATGACATCACTTCCAGTGGGACCCGGACAGATTGTCATTCTAAAAAGTGGGTCCCAGTGCTAAGTATTTAAGAACCACTATACTATACAATAAAATTAAGATTACAGTAATACATTTTTTAAAAAAAAACTAACAGAGCCCTGTGGATGTTTAATATACTTTAGTATACACATGTACATCATTCTGTACATGTGTACTAAAGAGTTTGCTCTGAACTCAAATATACATACTCATACGTGTTCCCAATCACATAACTACACAACAGACAGGGATCAAAGAAAACCTACTCTGTTATGGTTAGAATGTGAGAACGTTTAGAACTGGTTTCACAATCAAATACAACTCTTGCTCTGGAGACAAAAAAATAGCATGCTTGCCATCCCAAGAGGACAGTCTCCATATGATTTACAAGAACAAAAAATCCATTTTGAAGATGGATGCTGGCTATCTTTGAAGAGCAGCAGCTGAAGCACCTCTAAATAATCGTTCAAACCCAACCAAGCAAACAAAATATTGTCTTCGTGTGTTTTATTTGATCAGACATGTGACCTACTTTAGGCTCCGCTTTGCTTTGATTTGATTATAATTAATGGTAATTTGTACAGATTCCAATGTAATACATGAACTCCTTCACTGAGAGAGGAAAACTGGTCAATTTCAAGCTCAATGAAAATGCTTAATTCTGCTCTCTGATGTTTAATTTAAAACAGTGAATCCATGTGCAGCATATCAGGCCTATGTTTTCTTTTCTTGAAGTCTTCAAAACACAATATTGGAATAGCAGCCTTGTGTAGCCAAACACAGACTGAAGACTTCACAGCGAAGAGAAATCTTTGTTCCCTTGAATACACTCATTTGCGCTTTGATAATGAAAAAAATAAAGTTGAGGAGCTCTGTACCTTGATGCTGAAGTCGAGTGATAACGAAGCAGCTGTTTTGCTTTTCATTCTCATTAACCTTCTTGTGGTGTGTTTGCAGAGAGATAGGGGAGGAGATTACTGTAACAGTCAGTGTTCTTTTTTTGTTCAAAAGCATGTTTCTTTCTTTCTAAAAAAAAAAACTAATTATAAGTTTGAAGTCCCTGTTTGCAAGTGGGGGCCAAATGATGCAAGTTAGGAGTTTGGAAGGGTGGGTTCTCAACAAATATAAGATTCAACCGCCATTAGAGAAGCGCATGACCAAAGCTGGAGCTTTGCTTGTGGTGAAGGGGGGGGGGGTCGGTACAAGCCCCTCACTCAGCATTGGGGGGCGGGGCTGCCAGTTTCAGGAGCAGCTTGTTCTGCAGTCCTGGAGAGCTTCTCCTTGAAATGGAAGGGGGAGGCAAGATGCCCCTAACATAGATAAAAGGAGACAGGTGACTGCACCTTCAAGGGCAATATGTCTGATGCAACCTGTTCTGTACAAAATTCATTTTGCTCAGACTAGGAAAAATATGAAAGGAAACTTGCCAGCAGCAATGGAGGTATCAACTAGGGGTTAGGAACGTATTTTGATTAAAAGATGGTAAGTCACTAGCATTTCATTTCACTTCGTTCCCCCTCCTTCCTTTTCCAAACGCCCTACAATTCCTGAAGGGAGGGAAGAGAACATTCATGCTTCTCATCTATCAAACTGCAGCAATCCCAGATCTACTCTGGCAGGCGGAAACCGCACACTCTTCCATACCAAGCGCACATTATGGAAGGAAAAGGAGTATCTACTGTAGGCAACAAAGCTGGTTCCCCTAGAGACATCAGTGCAAATGTTCGCACAGCAACCAAGCCCTTCATGGTTCTACCTGCAGTCATGTGCTTGACTTGCAAGTCCATGCTGATAGAATCAATGGCAGTCTCTAAACAGAAATTACATTTCGAGGGCTAATACAAAGTGATGGGGAGAGAAAAAGCATTCTGTGCATTCCAACACTGCAGTCCCAGCACAGCAGAATCCTCTTTTCAAAAGAGACAGAAGATGTTGAAGCCTACGTCAGAATCAGCAATTTAATCGCCTGCTACCTGTATTTGGTCCTTTGGGTGACAGGAAAAAACCCTAGCATGGCAGGTCAACCGAAATTTTAAACAATTTCAAAGCAAGGTTCCATTCTGGGATTATTGTTAAACAAAAATGTAGGATGTTTAGTTCACCAAATCCTATTCTGCAGAGAGAAGCAACAACAACAAAAATTACCTTCAGATTCTTTTAATGGAGTGAATTCACTCAAGTGATGCAGCCTCCTGAAGCCACCCACATCCAAGCCATGACTCACCACAAATTCCCATCATCAGCCAGAACTGCAATTCTGGTTACTATGACAATGTCAATATCTCTTGAGTTATACCGTTTCACCCTGGCAAAGTAATCCATTCAAAACAAATCAAGTGCATCAGAGAATCCGAGCAAAGGAATTCAAGGAAAATTATTTGTAAGAGGAAAACCACGGCAGCTGTTCAAAGTTATGACAACTGACACATTTAATATTGCTGCTTCTGGAGACGAGCACAATCCAGTTTAGTTTGTCTGAATGCTTGTGGCCACAATCAACAGCAACAACAAAACATGCTGTATTGTTACTCTAAAAAATGCCACAGCTTCCTTTTCCTTTGTCCCTATTTTACATGTGGAAGTGGGGAAAGAAATATAAAAGCATCTGGTTAATATTTATAACATTATTCAGCTTTGTTAGCTAACTGTGGTTTGTTAGAACTGTGGTTTGTAAGAACCACAGTTTCCCACATCTGGACACAAGGGAAACTGCATTTTTTTTTTTGACTTCCAAAAACTGCTAAAAACCTGCATCTTCTCAAAAAGCACAGAATTCCAAAGTTGTATTTGTACATATATAGTGCACAATTGAGGGGACATGGTGGCACAGCGGGTTAATTTGCTGTTGCTGGGCTTTCCGACCGGAAGGTTGGGAGTTCAAGACCACACAACGGAGTGAGCTCCCGTTGCTTGTCCCAGCTCCTGCCAACCGAGCAGTTTGAAAGCACATAAAAAATGCGAGTAGATAAATAGGGACCACTTCGGTGGGAAGGTAACGGCGTTCTGTGCACTACGGCATAGAGTCATGCCGGCCACATGACTATGAAAGCGTGTCCTTGGACAAAACGCCGGCTCTACAGGCTTCAAAAAGGAGATGAGCACCGCCCCCTACAGTCGGTCACGACTAGACCATCCAGTCATGGGGAAACCTTTACCTTTAAGTGCACAATTACCTAAAAGGATACAAAGCAAGTCTGTATAACTCATGCGAGGAATTAATTGCAATAGCCAATAATGTTTAAGGGTCAAATTCGATCCAGTTTTTCAGCCCTGGTGTAGCCATCCCAACCGGGGGGGGGGGGCATTCTGTGGGGGGAGTCATAGAGGCCTCCTCAATGTAAGGGAACATTTGTTACCTTGGCCGGTACTGCAGCTGCATTGGCACCAGAAACTTTGATAGGGTTGGGCCCTAAGTCAGATAAAATTGCAAAGCAAACCTAAAATATTGATTATTGCCTTGCTTATTATTTATCCTTTACTGTATAAAGAATGTGTGCACATTTCTGAACACATGATTCACTTTTTGCTAAAACCATCCATTTCTCTGAACGAGACAATTTTTTATTGCCAGTTTCAATTCATAATCATAATTCATAATCACTTTGTTTCTTATTTACAAACCGGGAATAATATAGGCAGGTTACCTATAGCAGTATAAGCAAGAGCTTTGCAAGGATAAATTAAGGCTTGTCATGTATCCATTGTGGGGTGATAGATCTTTCTTGCAAGATGTTTAGATACACATGTCAAGGTTTTGGGTTGTTGTTTTTTCCAGAAATATATCCAGCCTCCAAGACTTATTCAAAGAATTGAAATACACCCAACATCCATGGGACTATTCTATTGCAATTGCACAGTACAAACTTTTCAATATTTAACAGCCCCTGAAAGCACTTCAGTAGCTAGAAAACTGCAAGCGACACTGATCTCACTTTAAAACCACGATTCAAGGAGAATAAAAACCATGTGCTTAACTGTGCATTAAGAAGCCCCAATGACTTCAGCTGGTGCAATGAATTTATTAGTACTTACCCTACTTGTCTCTCTTATTTGCTCTTTGGGAGATGCTGTAAACCACATGCCTATTAGCTGCGTTCTATATTTCCTCTCGGTGCAAAGTTGCACTTCATTATACAGAGGAAAGCCATTCAAGGAAATGGCAGGATAGGAAAATGCCAAAAAGAACTATAGCTATGGAGGTGTATGGATTATTCTCCTAAGTGGCAAACATCCATTATCTGTGAATGGCTGCTTTGCTTTGCTATGGGCCACTCATATTATTCTTCCGTTTTAATAACAAAATTATGTCGCTAACAGATGAGTTCAGACCATGTACTTAAAAACCTTCGGCTGAGTGGAAGAGCCTGAATAACCACTTCTGCTTTGAAAATGTGCAACACACACACACACACACACACACACACACACACACAAAGAGACCAGTACTGGTGTTGTTTTACAGCCATGGAAGGAAGACGTGTTTGTAAGACATTCCTAACAAAACTGCAAGGCCTGCTCATATCATCAATAACATGTTTTTTTAAAAAAATATATATATTTAAATATATATATTTTACAGGTTTGCCCTGGCATCTGCTCCATTCCGGACCCCTCCGTGGATTCCTGAAACCATGGATACTGGGCACGCCTTTTTAAAGACAGGGGAACATTAGTATAGTAGTTTTGCAGCAACAAAGTTCAAAAAAGAGATGTGTTTAATGTTCACCAGGATCTGTGGTGTCCGTGGATAACTGAAACAGTGGATACCGACGCGCACCTGTATACTGCAGAACCAAAAAACCTTTTTCTCTGAAAAAGATGACTGTCAGTAATTACTGGAAAGATTGGAATTGGGCAATGGGAAACTGCTACGGAGCAGGAAGCCCAGTCCTAAGCTCAGGCAGTGCCACAAGCTACCGCCGTGCCAAAATGGCCGCCGCTGTACCCTGTGGGGCCCGAGGCAACCGCCAGAGTCTCCTCAGGGTAAGGGAATCTTTGCTCCCTTACCCGTGTCGAGTTTTGTTGGTAGCAATGGGTCTACTAGGCTCTATGCCTGCTATTTATCGGGTGCAGAAGCAAGGAGGCCTTTGTTGGCCTTTCAGGAGCTAGAGGGGGCATCGCTGGCAGACTCTGCTGCCATCCCAGCCCTCTCCCAGGCCCAATCCTCCCCTTCCGACTGCCCTCTCTCCGCCCAGTTTCACCCCCTCCCTAATTTCCCCACCTCCCAGGAACCCTCACTGCTGGCCAGCGGTAACACTTACTGCCCAGCATTCCCCTAATGCAGTGGTCAGGGAACAGGGGTAAATTACCCCAAATGGGGTAAAAATGAAATTCCTGGGGGTAATGGACGGTCGCGCTGCCGAGACACAGCCGGGCATATGCATGCCCGGCTGTGTCTTGGCAGCGCGACCATCCATTACCCCCGTTCCGGTTCCGTGGCTGGCTGGCTGGCTCCGTTTTGTTTTGTTTGTTTTGCTCCGCCCTTTACAACTTCATATTTACATAGCATTAATTAAGCTCATTAATTAATCAAATAAAAAGCAATGGGTTCCAATATGTAATTTTTTTTCTTTTGTTCTGGCGGGGGGGGGGTACCGTTGGCGTATCTAAATATATTTTGGGGTAAAAGGTAAAAAAGTTCCCTGACCCCTGCCCTAATGCATCTTCCCAGTGCCAATGCAGCAGGCTTACCATCCTTGGCGACAACCCTTATGGCACTCACATGACAGCTGTTTCCTTGGCAGCGCTCTACCACCCACCCACCCGCCCCGGTGCTGCTCCAGCATAGGACTGGGCCCCAGTGTTCTGATGTCTCTCTAACCACACCTTTGTGGAGTCCTCCCAAGGGAAAGGCACAACCTGTATCCCATCGGCTATGTTTGGCGGCCTGCCCAATACTCAACAAAATGCCGTTCCCACAATTCCAAGCAAGCAGCAAAACTGCGGTTCTGTCCAGCTACTGGTTTGAGAAAGCTGGAAGGGCTGTATCTGATCACACATATTGGGAGGATCTACCCAATAATACACTTGCCTTGTTAGCAATTCAGCAAGTAAAAGTGGATGCCGGCGATTTCTCTTAGCTACTGATGCCAACACTAAAGAGGGAGAAAATAAGCTTCACCAGACAGAATAAATGCTATGCAGGTGGAAACCGTACTCAAGAAGAAATTAAGGAAACATTTTTTCAAGTGCATAGTAAAGAATCAGGAAAAAAAGTCCAACATTAAACATTTAAGAAAACAGATGGAGGCTCAAAGGCTTCTCTTCTATATCTCACTATGATTCTGAGATTTCCACTTAAATCTAACAGTCTATTTGAATCTTGTGTTGAATACATTTGATCAGCTTCCTTTAAAAAGGTGCCCCCAAGGCATAGAGCTCATTTTCCTTCTCTTTTTTTTTATCCTTTTTGAAACAATATCTTGAAATAGGCATGAAATGGCTGTTCACTCTCATCAGAAGCACACTTCCTTACAGATTAAACCAGAGTTATTACCCCAAAGCACCTGACCCTGCATGCTAGACCTGACCCTGCATGCTAGACATGGGCAGAAGATTTAGCCGAGAGGGTTAATGCCTCCGTTTGCCCGAAGATAACACCTGAAGATCTGAAGGTCGTGAGCTCGGGACTGCCGGAAGTCTCTGCGAGCAGCAGACCTTGGAAACTGCGGCTGATTAAAAGCTGAGTTTCAGCTGCCTCGTGGGAGGAGGAGTGTGCTGAAATCAGCTGAATCTCTGGTGGCAGCAGGGAAGCCTCATCAGCCAGCAGACGACAGACGGGTGGCTAAAGAAAGAAGGCTAAATCCAGGAAGAAAGATCTGTAGGAGTGTTGTTCTTGGAAGATAGAACATTCTGTAAAAATTGTAAAAACCTTCGGGTTTGTGAGAAAGTCTGCCTATGTAAACTGCCTTGAGTTCAATCATTAGAGAAATCTAGTGATATTAAGAAAGGCGGTATATAAATAAATGTATTATTATTCACTCATCTGTATGGCGCTTGGCAACTAGTGGCGAAATTAAGGGCACAATCCTAACCTGGAATTAGGCCAGCAAAGTTTGCCTGGCTCAAGGGACACCGTAAAGCACATTTGGATCACTCAGAGTCAGGGAGGATGGCGCATGTCTCTGTGCTGCCTCTCTGACTCTGAAAGTGGTCCAAATGCGCTTTACAGTGGCCCTTGTGCTGGCCAAACTTTGCTGGCCTAACTGTGCCAACCTAACTCCCAGTTAGGATTGCGCCCTAAAATCGAGAAGCAGGACAGCTTGCCAAACTTCAACTAATTACCTCTAGCCAGATTTGAACACTGGAAGTTTGCTATGCTGCAAGTTTTTTTTTAATTTGGTACAGTCTAGTTAAGATATGGAATATTCCGCCCAGCTATAGGCAATTTCTCCAATCTACTGCCAGACTGTTTTCAAAAGTTTGCAAATCTGTTCTGACAAAAATTTGTTTCACTGTCCTTCACTTTGCTTAACCAGAGGAGACCCAAAAAATGTTTAAATTTCTCTATTTAAAGCAGTCTTCAGGTAAAGCAAGGTAATTTGACATAAACCTGAAGCACTTCTTGTACGGAAACATTCAAACATTGCTTTCCTACAGATTTCAGTTTCCAGGGGTTCAGGTCAATGACAGCAAGAAGCCAAAAATAACTTCCTCCTCTCATATAACTAACAGGAGATTATTGATACTCAAGACAGATCGCCTACATTTCACAGCATACTTTCAAATTATGTGGTATTTGTACTGTCAAAATTCTTTAGAAATATCAGAATAATGGAATGCTCTTTCCTATACGGTATAATACAATCAGAAATACTGAACCACAAGCAAAAAAGCTGCCATCTAAAAAAGAAATCCAGATACAAATTTTTTACAATGAACTTCCCCATAAAACAAGATACAGCACAACAATACAAACCCCCAAGTATCTTTCTAATCCTCAACAGACACCAAATGAATGTCGTTCCTGTAATTGTTACTACCTGGTTCCCTTAAACAGCAAGCCCGTTGAATTAGGAAAAAGTTGGGCCTAAGTAGACCATACCGTTGGTTACCTTTGAACCAAAATCTGTTGGGTGGTAACAAAGAAACAAATTCACTAATTCATATGTAAAATCTAGTTATCTCAAATTGATTTTTCCCCCAACCAATCAGGTTTTGGTAATTCCAGTAGTTCCCCAACTCTGCACTGAGGTGCTTGAGGATGCAATGGTGCTTAAGGAGCACCATGGATATTCCCAGCAGCCTCTTCTTCCTGGCTCTCTTGAGTGCTGCCATCTTGGATTGTGCACAATCCCGTGCAACCTAAGTTGATTGCACCAGGTGGAATCAGGAAGAGGCTGCCACGAAAGGAGGACATGGTGAGCATCATAAGTTTTGGAACCACAAAGTTATTCCATAAACAGGATTCCTCCAGTTTCACCCTCATTTTGTACTATTCACAACTGTGAACAAGGAAGAAGAGGATACTACAAAATGAAAAGTACAATAGATCACATTGCCTACTTACTTCCCTCTGTTATTTTTACCCTTGTTCCTATCCTGCTGACAATCTACCGAAAGCATTTTCCAGTGCAAAAAAAAAAAAAAAAAAAGATGCACTAGTGACAGGAGCCCATAAGGAATCCTGCTGACACAGATTTAGATAGCCACTGGTTCACTGCATATTAAGACCAAGCATACTTAAAATGCTGACTTCCAGGAGTCATTAAGCTTCTGCTTCACGATCTTTGCTTGGGAAAGAAGAGACAAATTGTGTCTGCAGCACTCTAAATTAAAGGCAGCTGCTATGCTCCAGCTCTTTGACAGCTCTGAAATTTCCCTACTGAACCATTTTTCATTTTCACATGTAAATTTTAGTATCGTTTTTCATAACCTCTTCAAAAATGTGTTTTATTTCTCGCCAGTAGGGCTTGTAAGGAGTACAGAAATGCCATCAACTTAATAAAAGGGTACAGAAAATTGGTATCAGGCTAGTGCCAGCAAGTGAAATATACAAGAAATGTTGTTATTTGTCCAATTGTTGCTAAACAAGGAAGGACCCAGATACTTACTCAACCTTCTTATACACTCAGGTTATTTCATTCTTAAGTGGAATAAAGGCTGATCTATATCACACAAAGGAAGCTGTGAAAAAACATCAATTTACTGTTCTAACCATTTGTTTTATTATCGCAAAGTACCACCCAAACTCATTTTTCTGCTGCAAAGAAAAACTACTGAAAACAGCTGCATATATATCATAATCAGGAAAGTACATCAAGCAACAGCAAAGCAACGCGCACACGCACACCTTGCTATTTATTTGGACTAGTGGTTGCATAATGGCATACACCAATGTTTGGGATGGGGTGCATCATTTAGCCCCAAGTGTCTCAAAATATTACATACAGTCAATCCTCTTTATATGCAACCTCGCTATCTGCGACCTTGCTTATCTGGGAGGGGCCGAATTGCTACTTTCCTCATTATCTGCATCTCTGTCCTCGTTATCCACCCAAAGGCCACAGGGACCTTCTTAATGGCACTTGGGACCACAATGATCCCTTAAAATGGCCAGCAGAAGCATCCGCCGGCCATGTTTAAGGGGTCCATGCTGGTTGCAGGTGCCATTCTGAAGATCTCTGCAGCCTCTGGAAGGTCTCTGCAGCATTCAGAGATATTTTAGCTCTTCCTGCTGCACTCTGCTGGCTTCCTGAGTTACAGCCTCTTCTTGATTCTTCTGATGGCGGAGAAGGTACCCAATCCCCTTATTCCATGTTGCGCAATAGCGAACTCACTAGCGCAGATCCGAGGGCCCTATGTAAGGCCAATTGAACTGGCAACAGGAGTTAGGATCTGGCCTAAGTGCTGGAAGTCAGTCTCAACCTCCTCCCCAGGCACGTTTGCCCACAGGCTCATCTTCCCCATCTGGCCTCCCCAACTCCCAGGTCAGTGTGAACGTGCCTTACAGCACATTTGCGACACTCCTGGGACAACAACACAAGGGACTTGTGCCTGCCCAACAAGCGCTCAGGATTGTGCTCTTGAAGCTCTTAATGCTATTACTGACAAGTGAGAATAAAAGTAATTGAGCAACATGCCACATGTATTTTGTGCAGGTTTCAGCTAACTAGAATTTTTAAGTTCAACGAAAGTTATTTATCAAAAATTAATACCCTCCACTTAAGCAGAGGATTTCACCGAAGCTATTGGATCATCTTAAAATCGGAAGTCATGCCGTCTGACAGTGAACCAGTAAAACAAATGCAATATGATACATTAAGCTGCTTATATACTGCTAATACAGTATTAGCGTGTCATACTCTGATTGTGTGTGTGTGTGTGTGTGTGTGTGTGTGTGTGTGTGTGTGTGTGT
>JAJKFI010000102.1:2176175-2197039 GCA_029204185.1 Lerista edwardsae | reverse complement strand
GTGTGTGTGTGTGTGTGTGTGTGTGTGTGTGTGTGTGTGTGTGTGTGGGAGTGAGAGAGAGAGAGAGAGACTTGACTTGTCAGGGTCTTCCATTTTACTGGAACCACTACAGATTGCAAAGGTGTTGCTAGATGCATCATTTAACACATCATGCTTCACAAGTGGGATCTTCACAAGTGAGAATTTTTGCCTGATCAAAAAAGGATTTCTCCAGGAGTACTGAAATAGCCATCTGTTCTGAACCTCTCTGACAGTCACGGATTATGCAACTGCTGCATAGTAAGGTTTCGGGAAAAGGCAGTTTGTAATCCATAATGAACACTTCAATATGAATGATGCTTTTGCACCAAGATAAACCCATGGCCATTTCTGTAAGGCCAACAGCACTTTGGTGAAGGTTCCATGATTCAAGAAGTAACGGCAGGCCAACACCACATGCAGCTCAATGCACATTGAGGTTATGCCACAAAATCACAGAGCTGTGGAACCTATCCCTAGACAGAACCTGCAAAAGGATCCCTTGTTTTATCAGGATTTAGTGCCAGCGTGCATGCGTGTGTTCTAAATGCTGGAGAGAACAGCTCAAAATTAAGCTGGAACACTAGGTACTTTAGTAAATACAACTAAAATCACAAGCGTTTAATCTCAGCAGCTATTTTGATTCCATTAACAAAAAAAAACCCCACCAATTTTAAACAACTAAATCTTCCGTGGATAAAGAAACCAAACCAAGTGAAAGGGACTTTGGTCAGTCACTTGGTGCTTTCTATGACAGTACACATCAATGCCCCAAGAAACATGCACCAAATTTAAGAAGGTTTCAGGGATTACTCAGCAGAAAGTTCTAAAGGGTGACTTTAAAACTGTTAGTAAGAGAAACCACAAGTACACATCTGGAATTCAAGTAACTACAAGAGCCACCAAATTATACATTCTTCCAGCTGACAATTCTCTTTTCTAACAAACATTATGTTCACTACCCTGTGGTTGTCTGGCACAAATGAAATTGAATAGGCCCCATTGTGTTCAATTATTCAGAGGCTAATATTAAAGATTTTAGAATAATGGGCATTGTACCTGATAGATGGCAATTATCACTTCATTAAGACACAGGCTCTTACTACAAGCAAGCTATATTTCACATTCAATGGGGCCTACTTCATTCTTGATCTTTGGCTATGCAAAACCTGT
Organism: Lerista edwardsae; assembly: GCA_029204185.1. Lineage (NCBI taxonomy): Eukaryota > Metazoa > Chordata > Lepidosauria > Squamata > Scincidae > Lerista > Lerista edwardsae. Next base: position 2,195,848 of record JAJKFI010000102.1, on the reverse strand, counting down.
CATATTAAAATCCATCTGCAGAACATAAATTGTTGATTCCAAACAAAATAAGAGGCATATAACTAATGCACATGCTTGATTTTGCAACAGCATCAGTAGTAAATCAAGCGACTGCTTATTTAACGTTCTGCTTTATACCAGGTAATCATAAAAAACTAATGAAGTGTAACTAGACCACCCCAAGTGTGTTTTGCATGCAACAGCAGCAGGAAATACAACAGTCCAAGGTTGTTACCAAGCTTCATCTGTACTTGCCAAACACATGAGGCAGTTGACGACAGCACCATGTAGGACTGTTCTCAAAAGACTTCCAAGAGACAAGTACACTCTTTTGCAATTCAATAAACCTCCTTTTCTCACGCTCAAGTGCTGACCTCTTCTTAAACACACACCAGATACAGCCAAAACCGAGAATCCGGGGTCTCAATCTACATTTCAAAGCCCGCGAACAAATTGCGCACAAGCCTCAAAATTTTAATATGCTTAATATTCAGATCTATTCACATGGTCTAAGCTTTGGTGCAAGAAAGAGATCAAGAATAAAAGGAAGTGCAGATGAATGCAGGTAGAAAGGACAGATGGTATGCAAAAATGGGTGGGGGAGGGCTCTCAATCAGCCACTTTTACTGGTATGCAATTTTATATTAAAATGTGCTTAGATCCAGTTGGCCCATTCACTCACCTGCACTTCTTAAGTGTGCATTTTGATCACTTTACATTCTACCATAAAGTCTACAATAAAAAGTCTACAGCTCTTGGCTATGAACCTGACTCCCACCACAAAAATTATAATTCTAAGTCGACCCTCTACCTTTGGATAAAACTAAGGGTGGAGTTGGGCCAGCAAAGTTTGGCTGGCACAAGGGACACCGTAAAGTATGTTTGGACCACTTTCGGAGTCAGAGAGGCCAGCACACAGACATACGCCATCCTCCCTGACTCCAAGAGTGTCCCTTGTGCCGGCCTAACTTTGCCAAGCTAACTCCAGGTTAGGATTGTGCTCTGAATCTCAGAAAACGCATCTGGGGGAAAGAACAGACTAATCTAGGGTGTATCAAGGAAACCAAAGGAAAAAGGAAGTCAAGGCTTCAGCAAGATTCTGCAGCAGTGGCTGTAAGTCTTGTAGCTTACTTTTCAGGGGGGGGGGCGTTCCTTAGATTCCCTTTTAATGACTCATAGCAGAGCTTAATTAAACCGACAATGTCCAAAATTTGCATTCAGCTTTGCGGTGTCGAGCTGACAGAATCTTGGCTCAGAATTCTAAAAATCCCACAAGTAACATTTAATTGACCAAAAAAAAGTGCGCGAATATGAGGGTTAAATAGATAAGAGAATCACAGAACTGTCTGAAATAATCCTAAAGGGGGAAAAAATCCTTTGATACTGCTCCGCAGTGAAAATCTGGTCCCTCGATTTGGAAAAGCTCTGCAGATCAATATGGGTCAAGGACAAAGGCTGGACTCCTATGCCTGGTCAGACTGCTTAAATTCTATTCAAGTCCATGGAATTTAAGCAGCCTGGCTGGATGCAGGATTGCAGCCAACATCTCCATCCACATCCACCCCTCTGAAATTCAACGATCTACTTAAATTCCGGTTTTGGGGGGCATTCAGTTACTTAAAGGCTCTTTTTTCAAACCACTGCTTAAAGTATTTATTTTTGTTTTTAAAGAATGTGCTGGCCCAAACCCCAAGGAATCATGCACCCAATGGACTATGTTTTCGACCACCACCTCATTAGGGGTTTAAAGGTCAACTCCAAGAGCATCTCCAGCAGGTGCCTGTCAAACTCTTGCCTTGAAGGTCTCCAGTGAGGATGCCTTCGAAGGTGCCCCATGCAGATAATTCAATAATTCAAATGAGATGTCTCTAAGACATATACCACCATCGTGAGAGCCAACATAGTCAGGAGCAGAGGCACTTGGTGGGTCCGCTGACGTTGGCGGCTCAAATGCATGCCTGACCACAGCCTGGTCTTAGACTCAGTCCATGGAACACCTCCAAAATGAAGAATGAACTTCCAAGGAGAGCGCTACACCCACCTGATATAGTCTTCATTCCTGTTCCCTAATGGGTGGTTCTGCTGAACAGAAGCATCTCAAGTGGATTAAGCTTCCATTTCTTCAGCCTCATCCAGACACTGGTTCAGAACCCAGACAGCTTCCTTGGCCTATGATGGAAAGGACACGCAGCACTGGATGGAAACCATATATTAAAAATGCCCAACTCCAGATGGTTTCATGTAGGTGTTGAATAGTACAGAGGATGAAACTAAACCCTGTGGGATGCAGTAATCAATGTTCCCTCTAAGGGAACCACACCAAGGCACAAATCCCTTCAGCGGCTGCACAGGAGCTCTGCAACATTTCCAGATGTACATCAATAACGTCTTATGTCCTTGGGATCCTGGTTCGGGATTTGGGACTGCCATACCGAGCAGATGCACACAACGCTGGGCACTAGGTTTTCAGCACCACGGACAATATGGGGCTTCATCTTGAATACCCTGGATAAAAACAAGGCGCCATTGTCTATGACAGACGACAGTGGCCGAATTCAAAAAGCAACTGCCAACAAAGCAGTCAATCAATGGGTATCCATCCCAATTTAGAGCACGAGTGCTACAGAATAGCTAACTATGCTACACAGTACTTTGCGTTAAGACACTTGCCCAAATGTTGACTTGGAACCGACAGAATGGAGTTTTGTTATAGAGAGGACAAAATGGACAAAGCATTGGTTACTCTTCTCTCTGCCCCACTTTCCCAACGTGTGGCAGCACTGAAGGGCTGAAGCGAGATGACAAATGATTTGCAAGGTCAAGTACTGGTGGTGAGCTAAGAATCTTTTTCCACGTGCCTGCCCACTTTCACAGCTCCCCTCGAGTGCATAGCAGGGGTCCTGCTGTCAACGTAGTTCTCTTATCTGCAAAGGACACAATTGTTATCCATGACCCTGTCCTCCTTATCCATGACAGCCAATTCTGTGCTTCAGAACAAAGTGAAATTGCTCCAGGTTTTGTTGGCCTTCTGTTACTGCCTTAGAACAACTTAAAAAAAGATAAAAGTTTCCCCACGATTGAAGGATCTAGTCGTGACCGACTGTAGGGGGTGGTGCTCATCTCCGTTTCAAAGCCTGTAGAGCCAGCGTTTTGTCAGAGGACAAGCTTCCGTGGTCATGTGGCCGGCATGACTATACGCTGTAGCATACAAAACACCATTACCTTCCCACCGAAGTGGTCCCTATTTATCTACTTGCATTTTTACATGCTTTTGAACTGCTAGGTTGGCAGCAGCTGGGACAAGCAACAGGAGCTCACTCTGTAGCATGGTCTCGAACTCCCAACCTTCCCGTCAGAAGGCCCAGCAGCAGCGGTTTAACCCGCAGCGCCACCACGTCCCTACTGTTAAGTAGTTTTCAAAGAATTTCACATACTCCTAAAGTTTTACCCTTGACTTATCCACGGATCATAGCACATTCTATTTTTCTTTTTGGCTTACAACTTTCCACTTATCCATGAGATAGACTTATACATGGGCATAAATGGTAAGCATATGGGCTAGTTCTTAGAACTTTTCATCTAAAGATAACTCTTTTGCATTTCTCCAGTCAAATCTTCACTGGAGTTTTACGCACAAGGTTATTCATAAGTCTTAGACCCTTTTTGTACTTGCTTTCTGCCCACACGACTTTCTAGCCTTCGAATCACAAAATCTGCAAAAAAAAAACCAAAACACCAAGAACAACCCACAATTTCCAAACACCCCTCCTAATAGCTAAGAGCAAATCTGCAAGGCTATGTGCAACCAGACAATCACTAAATGATGTGTTTCACAGCAATTTCTTTATGCGCAAGTACTAATTTGCTCTATTGTTTCAATTTGCACTGTTGCCATTTGCTTGGGACCACACAAAGCTATTGGTGAGACGAGCTACTGCACACTGCTGAGTCACAGTTCACATGTTATTTATACTGAGCCAAATGGAAACACTGCATTTGGTTTATATTATATTATAACAGAATTAGGCAGCATAATCTGGTGTGCAGGAAAAGGCACATGAAGGGAGACACATGTGCTCCCCCATAATGGCAGTAGACAAATCGATTATTCATGTTCACAAAGTGATGCCAATTGGTTTGGGCTGGGTATTGGAAGAAAGTGTACAAAACACACTTGTGATTTCTGCTACTTTCCTGCGGGGAAAGGTTTTGACCCGAGCTCGGAAGCGACTTAGTTTGGAAGCACACCAAATATCTGCTCTGAATACAGCAAAAAAGGGGGCAATCCCTACCTAAGCACTACTCCTCGAAGCATTTCATTAACTCAAGAAGCAACTTTAAGTCCACAATATCCTACATTTTTCTTTGTGTTGATGATGTTGTCAATAAAAAGTTGCACTCATTTTGTCTAATCACCCAAGTAAGATTCTTATAACCTTAACAGATTTTAAGAAGGTCATTAGGAATGTGCAAAGAGATGGGGGGGGGAGAGAACAGATCCCTTGTCTCCTCGCAGTTCTTCCAGTTTAGACAATTTGTTCTTCAGATGCACGGCCACGAAAATTCAAAGGTCATTGGAGTCTTTGTATTCAGTTGTATGGTCGTTAACAAACAAGCTTTTGTTCCCCTTTTCTCAATGGAATAAATTGCAGCCATTACAATGATTGAACTCCACAGCCGAGCTTTGGATATGCACCATTTAACTGAAGGGCTCTGGATCTCATTTATGCTTAAGAGTCACCAACTATAAACAAATACTGTACATTTTACAAGCACACAAACGAAAAAAGAAGAACCCATTACAGCGATTTCTTGCCTAAAAGAAGTTCTCTATTCTCTTATCATTGTGTGCGCTCTCATTTTATGCACCATATTCCATTCTGCTTAAATCTGATGTGACAGTTCTCCCAGGATAATCTTTAACTGTTGCCTGCAAGGATGTGCAAAGCAATAGCTTTATCAAAAAAAAAAAAAAAAGAGTTACCATGCAAATAAACATTAAGATGAGAAAATCTGAGAATGGCCACCAAGCATGCAACAATACGACCATATAATCACACACTAGCCATCTCTGGCAGATATTGGTGATATTTTCTGAGTATGAAATTGCAGGGAGACTTGGCAGGTAGTAGTTACCCAGTTGGTCCAAGATAGAAGGAAACCCGGAATAAGCGTATGGAAGAATTCCCTAACCAGTCTTAAGATGACTACCAAGACGTCCAATTCAAGGCTTACAGAAGTCAAAACAAGTGACATAATGCAATTCACCTACATAAATATGGGTAGGAGCACAGACGTAGTTGCATAGATGTCAGAACCTTGACACACAATCATTTTTTTTTTAAAGTGAACTATTTTAGTATGAAAATTGAAGAGCCAATTATATGCCAAGACTGATCATACATGGCCAAGATACAACTGAACTAGGGCCCTCTTGGGTCACCCGCTACCAACAGGAGTTATTCTGGTTTAGGCAAACATACACCAGGCTATATAAAGTTACACCGTTCTTCTCTACTCCTCCTACACATTGACCTTTTATTCCGGACACACAGCTCCAGATCTGTTTTGCCAGTTACAGCTGGTGAAACTCTTGGAAGAGGATAGCAGATTTTCCACCAACTTTTCAAGGATCAAGACAGTTACCTTAGCTCTCCGAACCTTTCTGATATTCTTCCCCGCACCCAATACGACCACTACAGGCTCTTAATCACTAACAGGACAAACCTAAGCACATTTACTCAAAATTAAGCCCCACCAGTGAAAGAGATACTGAGTAAGCAAGCTAAAAGATGGCGGGTTGCAACAGCAAACCTATGTACATGTTGGCAAGTCCCACTGGCCACAACGAAACGGGAACCCCAGAATATTATTAAATGTATACCCTGCCTTAGCAACGTATGGCTGTGAGAGCTGGACCATAAGAAAGGCAGAGCGCCGAAGAATAGATGCTTTTGAATTATGGTATTGGAGAAAACTCTTGAGAGTCCCCTGGACTGCAAGGAGATCCAATTGGTCAATCCTCCAGGAAGTCAAGCCTGATTGCTCCCTGGAAGGACAAATCCTGAAGCTGAAGCTCAAATACTTTGGCCACCTCATGAGAAGAGAGGACTCTTTAGAAAAGATGCTGGGAAAGATCAAAGGCAAAAGGAGAAGGGGGCGGCAGAGGATGAGATGGTTAGATAGTGTCACCGAAGCAATGAACATGAAATTGGGTGAACTCCGGAAGCTAGTGGAGGACAGGGAGGCCTGGCGTGCTGCGGTCCATGGGGTCGCGAAGAGTCGGACACGACTTAGCAACTGAACAACAAGAACAAATACCCTGCCTGCTCTGCTTCAAAGCTCTCTAGATGACATAACAGGGTAGGATCAGGTTGTAAGGACACCGTATTATTTTCCCAGTGAATTCCCAAGCAATGGCAGCTGGACGCAGAGCAGAAGAGTTCAGTGGATCCCTTTCCAAAAGCATCCTTAGCTAAATAAATTAGCAACATACACACACTTTTTTTTTCTCCTTTAAGAGCAAAGGATTCCGAGCAGCAATTTGTGTGCTGCTAATCAAGGCAATTTAAAGTTTAACTACATAGTTAAATTGCTCGAGGAATCTTAATAACCCAATAGGAAACTTAACTTAATAGTCTCAATAATGAGGGAGACAGAAGACTTCCTTGGGACACCAATGCGTGGGTCTGAAAGCCTGATTATTCACACTGAAGTTCCACCGTCGTTAATAGGGCTTAATAATAAAGTGCTAGGATTGAACGCTGATTTCTTGCACTGTAAAAACAATTACCAAAACCCACTGTATACAAACATGCCCCAGTTTACACTGGGGTTCTATTCTGGACCCCACTCCAATAGATACCTGAAACCATGGATACTGGGGGTTCCTTTTTAAAGATACGACAGTGCTCCTCAAACTGGTGGGTCTGAAAAACAACTTGATTCTTCAGCATCTCGGCCCTGCGTTTTATCCACTGCGTGACTCCCATGGGGGCTGTAACACATACAAGAGCAGTATATATAATTCAGCCTTCGTGCAGCAACAACCAAAATGCGTAAAGCTCCTTGCAAGTCTTAATCACGAATCAAGCATGAATTAACATTCCAGTTTGGAAATCTGCCCAAATAATGTAGTGAACAGAAGCAAACCAGGGCCCAAAACAGAGTTTCATACCAGGTATTAACACACACATCCTGAACTAAACTGTGGAGGGTCGGTGGAGAGCTAAGTATCGCAGAAGGTCTAGTCGAGAGGGTTAAAGCCGCAGTAATGCCCGAAGATAAGATCCGAAGGTCGCCAGTTTGAGAGCACAGGAAGCTTCTGTGTGCGGCAGACCTCGAGAATGCGGCTGATAAGATCTGAGCTGTCTCAGCTGCCTGTGAGAGGGGAGTCGTGCTGGGCCAGCTGCTCTTTGGTGAGAGCAAAGAAGCAGATTATCAGCCGGCAGAAGGCAATCGTGCGGCTAGAAAGAAGAACTGGACAATGAAAGTGTCATCTGCATGTAGTTGTTCTTGTAAGATTAGAACTTTGTTTGTGATTTCTAAAAACCCTTGCGGTTTAGAAAATGCCTGCCTATGTAAACCGCCTTGAATTAAAGTCAAAGGAGCAATCTGATGACCAAGAAAGGTGGTATATAAATACTAAATATTATTATCATCATCATCGCAGACACCTCAATGTGTCATGTAAGTGGTGCCTCCACCATCTGAGCCATTCCAGGCAGCAAGGGCAATACGGAGCTCCCCCCCACTTCTGCCTGCGGTACCATATAAACTAGGAACAAACCCTTACAGTACAATTTCAAAGCAATTCCCATTGGAACAGTAGAAGCTGCATCTCAATAAACATGGAAGACGCAGGTGCAAAATGTTTCCGTTTGCTGTGCAACATGAAGCCACGCTCCAATCAAAAGCACAAAACCAGCGAGAAACTGGTGCATTTGGAATCTTACTCATGAAAGTTGAACCAAACAGCTACACCAAACAATTATAATCTGGAAATTTTCAAAACGCCATCAATTCCACCCCAACGGCATAAACCTCCTGTAATTATAGCTGCTCAAAGTTACAGGTTTCAAACCCTTAGCACTCTGGTGTTTTGTTTATGTAGCTAATTACAACAAACCTGTAAGGTACCAACCTTAGGTACCAACCTTAGATTTATTGCTCAGAAAGCTAATTAGCTGTTTGAATTGAATGCGTGCAAAACTTAACTAGTTGACCCAAAAAGAAATCTCGACATCGATTCTACGTCTCTTGATTATACCTTCAGCATTCCATGATTACACTGAGTAGTTTATTCCCCCAATCAGACTGGAAAAAGTCAACTGTAATCATGATTACTTGCATTGTGCCAACCAAGAAGGCTCCTGGATCCATCTGGTTGCATATGGAGAGTGTAATGCAGCAGTTCTCAAACTGTGGGTCCGTGGCCCACCAATGGGTCATGACTCCATTTTTGGTGGGTCGCAATACAGATTAACCTGCCTTGTCAGTGTGCAATACAGAAATGACTTGCTTCTTGGAGGGGGGGGAGCGCTGCTGCCTAATCACCACTATAGCCATGGAAGCTTGAGCGGCTGGATAAAGTCTAACTTTTTTTAGATGCTAATACGTTTGAGAACCACAGGTGTAGAGGTTCGGCCATGTGTCTTTCTGGGTGATTATGGGGGGGGGGGCAGTCACTATCTCTTAGCCTCGCCTACCTCACAGGGTTGTTGTGAGGACAACAAGGAGGAACTCTGGAACTCTTTGGAGAAAAGGAAGTATAAAAACATGAAAAATAGATAAAATAGATCTGTACCAATGGAGCCCTTCCAACACACCCATTGAGGCCAAGTTTACAATGACAGAATGGGGATGGATACAAGACATTCCTAACGGCACAGCATTTGGCCCGGGCCACAATTTCTATAAAGGACGTGTTCCGCACAGGAACTGGCAGGTGCTCCAGAAAGGATGTTGTTCAATAAAAAGCACAACCGTTTCAGTTCTCAGTATACTTCTCTGATATCAACTTGGGACGGAGACCATCCATTTCAGGACATTGGCACTGCCAGACACATAACAGGAGCTGACCCAGAGGGAACCAGCGCAGGCGAAGAGCACCTGCAGGGCACACCACGAGGTTTGGGTGAAACATTAAACCACTGCATGAACACGCACACTTTGCAAAGAGATTCCAATCCAAATTGGCCTGCGAAAAACACTGAACTACCAAGTTCAGCGACTTGGCCCTGGAAACACATTTTTTCAAGACGTTGTGTACACAATATTTACAGCACGTTACAAGCCTGAATTTGGTGACTGCCAATTCTAATAGACCTTACAAGTATGTTTGGAATGCTTTATAGTGTGTTTTGGGATCCGCATTCATTAAAGATACTTGAAATTGAACCATTTTCTTACCTCCAGATGGTTATAATATACTCACGTATAAACATTCTGAAGGATAAACACTACTCAGGCAACAAGTTTAGTTCAGAAACCTCTTTCATAAGAAATCAGATCTACTGTTTATTATCTGCTAGTCCCAATAAACTGCCACACTCCACACAAGAAAAGCTGCCCTACCTTAATGATATCAGCAAAGGAAATTGCTAACTATAGGAATTAAAATAGCACTTCACGGGTCATGTGCAGACTAGGATCTGCGGCAAGGAGGATTATCTAGGGCAATGGTTCTCAAATGTTTTAGCACTTTTAAGAATGACAATCTGCCTGGGACCCACTGGAAGTGAAGTCATGGCTGGAAGTGCCATCATTATGACACCGGAGCCTGCTGCTTTCCTGAGAACGCAGCAATAAGTTGAGTTATTGCTCAGCCATCTTCCAACTTCAAAGATAATCAGAAGGGAAAAAGGCCTATTTAAACCTTGGACAAGCAAAACAACCACACAGTCCTCCCCCTTTCCAGCATCCCGTCTTCCCACATTTTCAATACGTCCGCTCTAGATGCTTCGCGACCCATTTGAAATTGGCTCACGACCCACTGGAGGGTCCCGACCCACAGTTTGGGAACCAGTTATCTAACTGAAGGGCAATTTGCACATCAGCCTCTCTCTCCCACTTCAAGGACAAAAAGAGGAGGCCACAATTATATTGTTCTGTCCACAGAACAATATAAACAACAAGAAACGTTTCTCGTTTGAAACAACATTAGCATAATATAGAACAAATAGAGGCGTGTAAGTTAAGCACTAGGAGAAACCTGGTAAGAAGCCCATTCAGAGAGTATCCAAAATGTTCACCGATTCATTAACAAGACATATTGATTTACACGGAAGGTTACGTTGGGAACTTAAGATCTCTTTATTCTCAGTGTACAAAAAAACTGGTTTTGAAGTTGGAACTGGTTCAGGATACTTCATTTTATACGCGTAATTAGAACACACAATGCACTCCAAACACAGGAAAGGGCATGCTGTAGCCTCTATCCACTGCAATTACTACTGTCACACAGAGTTTATGGAGGACCTCCTCATTCCCATCATACATCACCATGTGCATGATTTTCAGGTTCACACATCCTTTTTTCTCCCAGTAGCCCAGGTCCACCACAATGTCTTCAGTTGCATCTCTGAAGGATTTTCCTAACAGTTCCCACAGAAGATTCCTGGCTGGATTTCCTTTTAACTAAATTCTTCCAAGCCCTATAGCTCTCCAGGGACCTATACTATAGAACACTAATGCAACATTGCTTCAGAAGTAACCCTGAAACCCTCAGAGGAACACTTAACTGGGGAAGGGGGACATCCCAGAACCCTACAGGGCAAGAATCTACCCCCTCTCTCACCTCCACAAACCCATATTTGAAGACAGGTTCTCTTCACTCTTGCCATTCATTCACCCTCAATCTGTCCCACTGCATTCAACTGGGCTGACACTCTAGGTAAGTATGCACAGCGTTTCAGGTTACTAATGCTCCTAGATTTCACAGGCGTCGAAAACGGTACAGATCTATGCACCACGTTGCACATATTTCATTGTATGATCTCAAAGTGGAAAAAAACATGCTTAAAGACCTGATAAGAAAATAACAGGGCACAAATCTGACCGTTTCCAGAGGTGTCGAAACAAAAATGCCTAGAAAATTTCTATACATTTTGAACCTGCAATAGAAGGGGGGGGGGAATCCCAACAGAGTGGAATCCTAGTGACATTTACTCAGGAGTAAGATTCATACATTTCAATGGTACTCCAAAGTGAGCATGCACACCTAAGGCTGCAAAAATCCCGCCCACCCTCCCCGGGCACCGCGGGGGGGATGGAGAATAAGAACCACAAGAGTCAGGCACCTTTCAGAGGAAGCCACATACACGACTGATCTAATGCATGCACAGCTGCAATCACGCATGCTTTTTTAGGCCGGGGGGGGGGGCCCTGCAGCGGAACTTACTTCTGAGTAAACATGCTCCGGATGGTGCCGCAGATGCATCGCTCCCTGGAGCTCCCGGAGACCGAACCTGCTCAGCACCACCACCATCAACCCGTTCCCTGCCTGGCGAGCTGCACAAAAGCGCGCACTCCCACACACCCGGGGCAGCGCAGCAGAGCCGCGCGGCAGAGCGCCCCCCCCCCGGCATGACTCAGCCCTGGCAGGAGGGTGGGGGGCGCGGGGGGCAGGGGCCAACCTGGAGCCCCCCCCAAAAAAACGCACGCGCGGTCCCCGTTCAGCCGAAGTCCCGCCCCCAGCCGGGATGCGCATCGGTGCCACCGCGAGCCCCATTGTGCCCCAGGGGCCCCGATGCAGAGCCCCCCGTTTCTCGTGCGTGTGTGTGTGTGTGCGCGCGCGCGCCCCCTCCCCGCCAGAGCCGCGTGCCGGCGTTCGACTCGGGAGCAAGCGCGCGCGCGCCCGCGCGCCCCACGCGTAAAGAGGGGCTCCGCGCCGCGCCGCCTCTCCAAGGCGAGCGCCGCGCCGCAGCGCGCTTGAAGGGCACCCCCGCCGGCCGCGGCTCCTTCGCTCTCCCGCAGGGCGGGGGGGGGGCGGGGGGGCCCGGGGGGGGGGGGGACGACGACGGGGATGACCCGCCGCAGGCTCACTCACCCCGGCTCGCGCGGAGGGCGAGGAAGGCGCCTCCCAGCCCAGCCAGGCAACGCGGCCGCCGCGCCTCCGCCTCCTCGCTTCAGCGGCCCCGCGTCCTCAGGGGGGCGGCCTCCGGCTCCTGCCTCGCCGCCTCCCGCCTCTGCGGGCAGCCGGCTCGCCTCATCCTCTCGGCCGCCTCCTATCCCCGGAGCCGCTGCCTCGCCTTCCTGCCCTCGCCGCCGCTGGCCGAGGAGCCGCTCGCCTTGCAGCCAGCCAGCGAGCGAGCGAGGGAGGCGGGAGCGGGGGGCCGGCGCAAGGCCCATGCGCGCCCGCAAGCCCCGCCCCGGCCGGGCGGCGTGGTGGGCTGGGTGGGGGGAGTCTGCGGGGCCGCGAGGCGAGGGAAGGGGGACCTAACCCTCGCGCGCCCGCCCTCGCTGGCCTTGCCCGGGGCTGGCAGCGACGGGGGCGTGCACGCGCCTGTGCCGGGGGGGGGGCAAGGTAAGGCGCTCCCCCTCAGGGGCGGGGGGGGTGAGTTGGCCACAGGCGCTGCGTGGAGGGAGCCGGGTCCCGAGAGAGAACGGGGGCGGGCACCTGCGTGGCGCGCGGGAAGGCGCGCTCCAGGCGCTCGCAGCAGCCCCCCCCCCCCGAAAAGAGAGAGAGGGGCTGCTGCCCGCGGGCTGCAAGAGCGCTGTTCGGGGTGCAGGAAGGCCGCGGGGCGGTCCTTGGAGGCTGCGAGCGGGGCTGAAATTCCAGCAGCGGCTGCCAAGCGGGACTCCCAGAGCTGACCTAGCTGGAGCAACGCGCTGATTCCGAGGCAAAGTCCTAGGCTCCAGTGGCGTACCTGGGGGGGGGTGTCAGCGGGTGCAAGTGCTCCTGGGGGGCAGCGCCCTCCCGCAAAGGAAACCTGCCACCGCCCCTTTGGCATCGGGCTACCCCCTGGTTCTTCCAAATTACTTTACTTGATTAGTATGCAAAATCGCGTTCCTGGGAGGAGGGGCATACTGCTAGGTGTTGCAGGAGCCTGAGCTGCTGTGTAATGCAGGCCTGCCCCCTCGCCGCCCTGGCCATTCAGGCCTGGGAGAGCTGGCTCCAGGCTTTGCTCTCCAAGCTGGGAATGGCTCTGCAGGCGAGGGGGCGGGGCTGCTTTGCACAGGAGCTCAGGCTCCTGCAAAACCCAGCAGTTCCCCCCCCCCCCAAAGACTGCCTGAGAAACAGCATTAAGATGAGGTGGACAGAAGTAACTGGTCAACCGCAGGATATTTCAAGCCAGGATGTACTCATGGCTTGGGGAAGTTTGCTTTCATGGGCATGTAAGCGGGACTGAGCCTGTGGCAACAGACAATTGCTACAGTTACTCTAACCATGGCTTCCTGTTGCTTTTAAGGCAATGTGTCTTGATTTGGGTTCAGATATGGATTCTAAAATGCAGGTTTCAGAAAGTGTTTTCTTCCGGCTGTTGGTCCTACCTCCACAAACAGGTTCCTCCAGCTGGCTGGAACCACACCCCCTTGCCTTCGTGGGACATTCCGAGGTCACCGCACAATTCCGTATTTCCACACACTCCACCCCTTCCACCACTGCTGTTTATATAGGATCGTTCACCTTCAGAAAGGCTCCCCTGATCGTGCCAAGAACTGTTGACATTCTCTAAACTTTTATTGACCCTGGGAATGAGTGCGCAGTCCAGGAACTGAAATAAAATACCACTGTGGTTCTCCCCAAACAATTGATTATTACACAAAATAACTGTCAACGTTCTTCAGTGTATAGTAAAAATGTGTAGGCAGTATGTGCCTATATGCAGAGCTACATTACTACTACTACATTACATTAGTAGTAGGCTACTTCAGAGTACCTGGTGCAAGGGAGTGGCAACAGGATGTAAGCATCTTGTTGTCTCATGCCTCCCTGGGGAACCTGGTGGGCCGCTGTGAGATACAGGAAGCTGGACTAGATGGGCCTTTGGCCTGATCCAGCCAGGCTCTTCTTATGTTCTTAACTGTTGCTGTTCCAGGTTTGTCAAGTATAGCCTCTCATTAAGGAAGTTGGGCGATGATTCTGCTTATTAAAATGGGCTGGAGTTCCCCCCCCCCACTGAACGTTCCCAGAATACACCTCTTCTCATAACATGAACCCTGATTAGGTCAACAGCCTCACGTCACTGTGTGAGATCAGCCTCGGATCAATAACCTGCTACCTGTGGATTATGGAACAATTGGCCTCAGATAATTCCATGGTTTGTATCCCAACTGCAGTTAACCAGGATCATGTGAACCCACCTGTAAAACTCAGTTAAGATGGCTGTCCCAAACTCTTCGCAACCCCCTGAAAATCGGTTTGCAACCCCCTTGGGGGCCCGACCCCTAGGTTGGGATCCACTGCTTTAGATGCTACATTTGATTGAATTTGACTACATGTGAAGGTTTTCATATTGTAGAGAAGGCTTGAGGAGGAGGAACCTGTTCTAACTTAAAATGGCAAAAAAATGACTTTTTCGTTCTTGGCAATCCTAAATTAGATTGCTAGACTAGGAACCAGAAGCAGGTTCAATTTAAAACAGCCAAACTCCTGCAGGTCACCTTGCTGCACGCCCTGTGCAAGGCTGCTAATTGCACTGCAACCGAACCCTGGAATATGGAGTACGCTTTTTCTCGTCCCTGTTTTCTGCTCACCCCAGCAAACCCCACTCCTGTCACTCATCTCTCTTTCCTTCCACAAATTCTGCAAATAGGTCACCCGTGCTTCTGGGGGGGGGGGGAAGTACACAAGGGAGCCTTGTGATGTGAGCATTAATCTATCTTTCTCTGCTCTGACATACAGAAATGCCAGATCCAATTCGAGCAAGCCTGTGTTACCAAGGGAGCACTCAAAAAAAGTAAGGAAGAAAATGCAATTCCCTTTTGGCAAAATGCATTTACTCTAAATTCTGGGTGGAAAGATGATTCGGCGTGTGTCGTTTCCAGTTTCTTGACACCAAGCTTCCTGACTAAGCAAGACTGGGTTTTGGCTATGCACTCCACAAAGCCGACTCTCCCCCTCCCAGACTGAATCCTTGTTTTTAAGACACTTGACCGCGGCTGGTGATGACGCGGGATAGTGAAGCATAAGGCTAAAAGCCATGACCTCTGCAATGTGACCTTGGTCTGAGCCAGAATACCTTGATGGTAGATATAAAAGCACAAAACAGTTATTGCTTGCATGTCCAACACTGCCTATCTACAAGCTTCTGTTTGTGTTCTCACATTTTGCTACAATCAAAACACCAAGAATAATAGGGTCTTCTCGGTGGTGTCTCCACGGCTATGGCATTCCCTCCCCTTGGAATTAAGAACAGCTCCCTCACTAGCAACCCTTCGGCGGGGTCTTAAGGCTTTTCTCCTTGAGGGGTTTAATAATTGCTGACATGTTCTGCTGGCATTTTAACCTGTGATTTTAATCTGTAATTTTAATGATTGCGTAGTCCATTGGAGTCTGCTGCTTTTAATTATCTGTCATTGTTTTAACTTTATTCTTTTATTTTAATGTAAGCTGCCTTGGGTGCACAGAAAGGTGGGTTTATTAATTCATTAAATAATAATTTATTATTATTATTATTATTATTATTATTATTATTATACTTGAGGATCCAGAGACTCCCAGCCTCACTATGACCTAAAAATTAGTCCCAAAGTACTATTTGAAGAACACAAGCTTTTGTCTCCTTCTTGTAATGACTTCATTCAGTGTGGTTGTTCAGGAAGTAGAGGCCAGAATGTCATGCTCTCTCCATCCGCCTTCCTCTTTTTTAATATTTCCCATAGTAGTCTCAGGTCACTTTCCCATGTGCAGTTTTGTTGCTTTGTGCATGCACAAAACATGATGAGTTTATATGGCAATAGCAGACACACACACACACAGCTACATCCCATAATCAATCATGCTGAATCGGAACACTGTGACAATCCAAACATGAGAAAGTTTCTTGAAAAACTGATTTAGTTGTTATTTTATCACAAGGATGGACAGCTTGTTCTGCATCATCAGGGTTCCATTATTTAAAAAAAAAATGTTGCAACTATTTGAATCCTTGGTTTATACATACTGTATGTAATTCGAATTTAAAAATTTGGGAAGCTTAAATGTACCTACAGTATGTGTTCGTCATATTTGCTACAAGGCTTTTTTTGTCAGAGTATTTGCTAATATTTGACATTTTCACTCATTATATACCATTTTTTTCAGTTTCTGCAAACAGGGCAAGGGTGCTTGCAAAGTTTTTTTTTTTTTCCTGTAAGTTTCAACAACTTTTCCACAACAGCTCACCCAAAATCTGTTCCCCCCCCCCACTGGTGGTCCCAGCCCACAGTCTGGACAACAGGGGCCTACAGGATTTCTCGGCTGCACAAGTTCACAAAGAGCAGACCGTGTCAGATTGATGACTTTTGTTGAAGGAGACAAGTAGGTCTGTAGACAAAAGAAACGGAGTACACAAAACAGAGCTGCTCACACTTTTGAACCCCAAACACTTGACTTGGAAGTAACTTGACGGTCTTCAGCCTTAAAGCATCACCCATTAATGCTGTGGCCGAGGTTTTCTTACCCTTTGCAATCCGGAGCAAAAGTAAAGGTCATTGGGCTTTGCTCACCTCAGCCTCACATTAGCGGTGATGTCAAAGAGCCGTGGACAAAGGGCAGCAAAGAGGAATTTGTCAATCCCGTTAGGCTAACAGATCTGCGGTTTTCAATGCCGCAGCACTGCAGAGAGAAAAAAATACTCTGTGTTGGTTGGCTCAATCAATAAGTGCTTCCCCCCCTCTACCTGATTTGGCTTGTGACCCATTGGAGGGTCCCTCCCGACCCACAGTTTGGGAACCACTGCGCTAGAATGCATGACAACCATCAATTATAGCATGAAAAACTAAAGGCACTCAAGGCTATTATGCTGTCTTCCCCTGGTGAGCTAAGCCACTGAATTGACCCTTCTCCTACATACACATGTGTACACACACACACAGAGCACACAGTGTGTGCTCTATTGTCTTGAGCACAACAGACTATGATAAAGCACCAGGAAAATAGTATTGAATTGAGAAATTGACTTTATGACAATGTAAACGGACTTGAATACATCATTTGCTGGTTCTACGCTTGGAATGAGTTAGACTGGTTGTCAGAATGAACTTTGGTTCCGGAAGGAACTTGCAGGTAAGCTGGGCAGCCACGTCTTTTGGTGGATCAGTTCCCAGAGATATTTCATGCCGCTGGTCCAAAAACCGATCACCGTGAGGCTCTGTTGTCTCTCTTGTATTATTCAGTGAAACTGATCCCCTCTACAGGAGAAGAGGGCTTGGTTTGCTTTCCAAGGTTTTGTTACCTCTGCTATTCACAAATTGGCTGGGAAACAGGAAGGGGGAGGCTTCAAAGAGCTGGCTGTAACTGGAGAGATGCTTAGGCCAAGGGTTTTGCTTCCTGGTGGAAAAGCGGAGGGGGGAGAAAATGTTCTTCCCTCCAACCATGATGGACCCACATTTTAGAATGACAATCTATCAGAACCCACCAGAAGCGATCGACGGAAGTGATGTCATGGCCGGAAGTGATGTCATCATGCAGGAAAAAATTTAACGTCGCCCCATATGACAAACTCACATCACATCAATTAAGTAAGTAAGTAAATTAAAAGTTTACAATCAGTTTAAAAATGTATTTGAAATAAAGAACCTCCCCAAGCAGTTGTTGAGCTGTTAAAAAAAATCCCCCCCCAAAAAAAATTCAGAAGGCTGCAATACTGTCCACACTTACCTGGGAGTAAGCCCCATTGACTATCATTGTTAAAAGCTCAGACATAGTTGCCTGTTAAAAGTACAAATTTGTAGCATTTCCCCAAATGCAGTCACATACCAGGGTAGCATCTAGTCTGTTAAAAATAAAGCACACATTGAAATGAATGAAGACCCACTTGAAATTGGCTCATGAGCCACTTGGTGGGTCCTGACCCACAGTTTGAGAAACCCCACGCTAGAGAAACCCAGTAGCAGGTGTTGGAAATAAGGCCTGGAACAGTTTGGCGGTGATGTGTGCATTTACACAGGCCTCAAGAAGCAGCCTGCAGACTGGCAGGAAAGTACATTGGCACGACAGCAGTGTAATGAGAAGGAAAAGTACAATATTTCAGATTTCTTGGAGGCCAAGACGGAGCGCAGGGAAGAGGGGGGAGGAGGACAGTGTCAGCAGGAGATTCTGGCTGCGTTGGCATTCATCACATGGTGTGTGTGTGTGTGTGCGTGTGCGCACGCTACTGTAACTACACAAAGACGGCTGTGAAATAATACATGTCAGGTGCATGAAAGCCGCAGCCTTCTGCATTGTACCTCCACATCGACGAGGGGATGTTGATGTTTCTGCTCCGTGGAGAAGCTGTCAGTCTTTGCACAGGGATGAGGGTGTCTCAGGGTGCAAAGTGTGGGCATTTTGGAAGGGAGAAAAGCAACAGAGCATTACTGGAAAAGTGGAGAAGCAGCACAATTGGGGGCTTTTGGTCCTGTCTGCTGAATCACCACAACTTTACGAACTGATTCAAGGCAAAATAAGGGCTCTCCCTCAACCTTGGATTCTGGACCACTCTAGCTGAGCACATGGAGGGAAACGTTCTCAGGTTCCGCTGTTGTTCCACTGACACAAGAGATGGGGATTTATTTCTCACAACCTTTCCTTAAAACAAAAAAAAAGACATTCACAATATTAGGAGGAAGAAGTGGCAAAAAATGCTTTTATACTGTGGAGCAAGCCAGCCAAGGGAGACGTCTCTTCTTCCCTGCAGTTCGATGATTAATAGATTCTGCGATTCATCATCATAATGGGTTGATGATCCAAATTACCCACCTCTGGCAGGCACATCATCTAATAAGCATTTGTGGCAAATTTCATTCTGAAATGTGCGGCCTGCTGTGAAAATGAAGAGTGACTTGGTTGGGAAGCGGCTTTCTTTCAATGTCCGGATGCCATATGCATCAGCATCCCACGAGGC
Organism: Lerista edwardsae; assembly: GCA_029204185.1. Taxonomy (NCBI): domain Eukaryota; kingdom Metazoa; phylum Chordata; class Lepidosauria; order Squamata; family Scincidae; genus Lerista; species Lerista edwardsae. The sequence continues at coordinate 2,176,817 of JAJKFI010000102.1, read as the reverse complement.
CCCCGTAGTCATAAGCACAGCATTACGGCTGCGCATGGCGACACAGAGATCAAATGCATTCCAGAACACACCGCCAGGCAGCAGAAGCACTGCCCGATCCAAGCAAGACTTGGGCAGCGTGGAACCACTGGAAGGGGAGAAGCAGCAGAGGCCACTCAGTGTTATTTTTAGCTCCTTCATAAACACATCACCTACCCAACGTACATGCGCAGAACCCTTAACAGAAGATTTAGCCGAGAGGGTTAATGCCTCTGTTTGCCCGAAGATAACAGCTGAAGATCTGAAGGTTGTGAGCTCGGGACTACTGGAAGTCTCTGTGAGTGGCAGACCTCATTAATTGCGGCTGATTAAAAGCTGAGTTCCAGCTGCCTTGTGGGAGGAGGAGTGTGCTGAAGTCAGCTGTGTCTCTGGTGGGAGCAGGGAAGCCTCTTATCAGCCAGCAGAAGACAGACGGGCGGCTAAGAAAGAAGGCTAAATCCAGAAAGAAAGATCTGTATGAGTGTTGTTCCTGACAGATAGAACATTTCTGTAAATTGTAAAAACCTTCGGGTTTGTGAATAAAAGTCTGCCTATGTAAACCGCCTTGAGTTACAGTCATTAGAGAAATCTAGTGATCTTAAGAAAGGCGGTATATAAATACAT
>JAJKFI010000102.1:2149964-2171623 GCA_029204185.1 Lerista edwardsae | reverse complement strand
CTCTCTCTCTCTCTCTCTCTCTCTCTCTCTCTCTCTCTCTCTCTCTCTCTCTCTCTCTCTTTTCCATAGTAATGTGGGCCCATAAACTGCAAGGGGACATCAGCTATCTATAGATGCCAGGGCAGGTAAAAAGTTTCCAAGAATGCCGCTAATGCAATCCTAGAAGGAGAGAGTCAAGAAGGAGCTTTTTGCACAAGCCAGGAACAACTTACCAAAACGATGTATCCAACCCTGTTCATTCGGAAAGCCTCGGTTAATAAAGAATTCTCTCTCTGGATCCCAGTCACAAAGCATCTCCATGAAAGGATGGATAATTCCACCAGACTATCACTGGGTGATTCACCGCCGTTTTGGTGCAAGGTAAACATGATGCTCGCCTGCAGACCGTGGAGCATAATGAGCTGAGCGCACAAGGAAGCTAAATGCTGCAATAAACCGGGAGAGCTGAAGACGGGAGCTTCTTCTTGTCTCCTTGCTTTCAAACTGACCACAGCATGGCCTCAAAGTCGAAATTGCAGTGAAAGAGACGTGAAGGTGCTCTGAGACACTTGCCCTTCTGGGCTTTCAGCTCCAAAAGAACACAATTCATGTGCTGGGATGCAAAACCAGACTGGGGGGAATTAAAGGTCACAACGCACCCACCACTGACCTTTTGAGCAGCGGGCGTCGATTCCTGGTGGGTAGACGGTGCTCTTCCAATCCCTTGCGCTCAGGAGGACAGTCTCTCTTAACAGCACGGCAACCCAAAGAGGCTGACAGATCTTGGACTTACGTCCTTTTAAACCAAAGGAGAGAGGGGTGTTTTTTTTGGGGGGGGGTAGGAAATGAGGATGATACATACTACCCTTTGCAAAATCCGCTGCAAAATCCTACGCACTAAACAATATTTTCAGGAATCTTCCCTTTCTGTCTTCCTAGATAGCCAGTAGAATGGTGCAATACTTGTTCAGTAATTTATTTATTTTTTTAAATTATGATGGAGATGACATAAGCTGAAATGTGAAGAAGGAGCTAATAAGAAATCCATTCAAAGTGGGACTAAAATGCTTTTCCATGGCTGAAGTTGGGATCCTACCAAGGAGTTAAGAACAATGTTGAAGCTTCCTATGGGAGAATGCCCTTCCTCCCACCTCTAGAAGCCAACAGCTTGATGCAAAGCAGCTGTTCCCCACGTGTGTGTGTGTGTGTGTGTGTGTGTGTGTGTGTGTGTGTGTGTGTTTTCCATCCATTCCAAAACATTGGAGTCGATGCTAGCAAGAAGGTGGGTGTCCCTGCCAGTTTCCAGTGGATTTACTGCCTAGGATGGTTTCATCCACGTTTTTCCTCTTTCTTTGGGGCCCGCCTCAAATCTTTGGCTCGCGTCCCTGTGCAAATGGCCCATTCCATACGTGTGGCACCTGGCCGCTGATCATGCGCCCTTGACACATTCCTGGGTCTGTTATCCTTCCAGGATCGAATATCCCGCAATTTCTAGTCCAGAGAAGGGGCAGAGTTTTGCTCTCTGCACTGCCTAGTTTGGAGACATTGCCAGTGCCAACGTGATCTTCACACTGGCCGTCCTAAACCTCTCACTGCCACATTTCTGACTGTGGTCCTGGGCCATTTTGAAAGCCCCCCTTCCTTTACTCCTGCTTCAGAACCTCATTTCAGCAATCCACAGGGTCAAATCTTTCTGGCTGGAAACCACAGAACTTTGCAATGCGTTCTGTCCTAACATGAACTATGGCGGCATTCTGGAGTTTTGTGTCTTCAATTTTTTATGGCTTCATCCATTCTCCCGTCTCTCTCTCTCTCTCTCTCTCTCTCTCTCTCTCTCTCTCTCTCTCTCTCTCTCCTTCTGTCCCTGATGCTTTTAGCAGTAGAAGCAATTTACTGAAGTTATTTTGCAGGCTCCAGGTCCACACCTTGTGATGTTACTTCCCTCGTTCCTTTGATACGTCTTAGGAGACAAGAACGAAGGGCCTATAAGTGCCTTGCTCAGGGTTTGGAAGCGCTGTGTTTTCTTCCGAAAGGGGATCTGTCGCTAATAATCCATAGCAGATCCAAACTTTGGAGCAGAGTGTTGGCAGCTCTTGGAGAAGGAAAAACAAAAAAAGGAGAAAAATGGCTTTCCTGTTCGACTTGGCCAGCAAGCCAACAAAAAAAGGCGGAATCAATAGGCTGCTAATAGAACGAATGGTGGTCATTGCTAGGAAAGGAGTCTTCGTGCAGATAATGATGCCAGCTCAGAGCGGTATTGATCCACTAGATTGGTGGAGACAACCAGTGATTATCGCTGCTTCAGCATCCCATTTCCAGAAAGGCAGAACGAGAAAATGCCCCGTTGATTGAAGAGGTTGTTAGTCCCAGGAGGGGATTTTCACAGACAAAGCCCTTCTCACCGCTGTCAATTCAAAGGGCTGTCAATTCAAAGGGCTTAGATCGTGATGCAAAGGGCCTCGTACATTTTTGGCCCTTCTATAAATAATGCACAACTACAATGATTTCCATTAACGAAAAAGATTTCCATTCGGAACGAGAAACTCCCCGGCATCCTGTCCAGCTCCTTGTGTTCTAATCGTGGCAATGGGCAGTTCAAATATGTTTGTAGCTCTGCATAGGAACATTTGCTTAAGCATTAGGTAGTGCTTCTGGGAATTTGAAATGCATCATCATCATTACCATCATATCATCATCATCATCCTCTTCCTCTTCCTCCTCCTCCTCCTCCAAATGTTTGGACTGTGATTTTTGGGTGCTCACTTGCTTGAACTCTACCCCAGGGTTTACAAACGAGTGGGATATCATCATATACTGTTTGGATGTTCCTAGGTGGGGTTTAGCATTATTAAACACAAGTGTAAATCATGAAACCTGATGGACACACGTCCCTCCCTCCCGAGTCTGGGGTCAGCAAAAAAACCCTTCCATCCACGGCCAATTTGGATGACAGAAAAAAAAATTCCTACCCGGCCCTCATGATGAACAACCAGCTCAGACTGAAAAAGCCCCAGGATGTTATGGTGATGGTGGTGATGGGGGGGGCGCTCCCATCTCAGCTCCTATCAATTCCAGTGTCTACTATGCGTAGAGCGATGGTCACTTTGGTGTGTCTGTTTTGAATTTGGAGGGATGCTCTGAAGGCTTTGCCATCCGGTTTTAAATACAGAGACACAAATCGTCATTGACTTGAAGCGCAGATGTTCCTTTTGCGACAACCTTTGACATCCGCGGTGGATGCTGCGGGTCGGCTCCCACTGTTGTGAGACCCCTCGCTTTTCCTCTTTCCCCACCTTTGGTGCTCTGCAGCATGAAGTCGTCTCTCTTATACTTGCATTGTTTTGCCTCCTACTTAAATTTTAATGGAGGACGTCGGGTCCTTGAGCAGAGTCAAAAATCATACCGGTGAAGAATTTGTCACCGGGAAACTCGAACAGCTCTGCGCACTTTAGATTTCTCTTCCCTTGTTTGATTTGTAGTTGCGCTTGCTGGTTGAGCCAAAGGAGCAGCTTGCCGCAGTTTTTGGCACCATCTCGGGACGTGGTCTCTTTCTGCATGGCTGGCGGACGAATGAAAAGGACTTTCTCGTCCCTCTTGCCCGGCAGTGTGAACTTGATTCTACTTGAATGGGTTTAAAGAATCCATATTCGCCACAGAACGCAGCCAGGCCTGAGTCACAAAAGGGAAACATGAATGAGAGACGGAGAAAGACCCCAAGGAGAGTGGGGCAGGAGGGGGGGTAAGAAAAGGCACTGCAGCTTGGAAAGCCTTCAGTCTCTTGGATGGAGGAGCCCAGCAAAAAAGACCCACTGGCATCTCCTTGGTTACAGCAACAGACGCAATTAGCCCATGGCAGGGCCTGTTAATCGGCTCCACTGTGGCTCTCTGCCATCACTGTGGCTGGTTTGTCTATGCTACTGTCACACGGAGTTTTTGGACACCTCAGGGACTAGCACCTTGGAATGCAAACAGATCAGAATCGTGATGTCCTGCCAGATAAAATAAAAATAAATAATAATACATGTATTTATATACCGCCTTTCTTAAGGTAACTAGATTTCTCTAATGATTACAACTCAAGGCGGTTTACATAGGCAGACTTTTTCACAAACCCGAAGGTTTTTACAATTTACAGAATGTTCCATCTTTCAAGAACCACAATCAAACAGATCTTTCTTTCTGGATTTAGCCTTCTTTCTTTAGCCACCCGTCTGTCGTCTGCTGGCTGATGAGGCTTCCCTGCTCTCACCAGAGACGCAGCTGAGTTCAGCACACTCCTCCTCCCACGAGGCAGCTGGAACTCAGCTTTTTAATCAGCCGCAGTTTGCAAGGTCTGCCGCTCACACAGACTTCCGGGAGTCTCGAGCTCACGACCTTGAGATCTTCAGTTGTTATCTTCGGGCAAACGGAGGCATTAACCCTCTCGGCTAAATCTTCTGTAGATCACAGAGACTTGCAGTGCTGAAACAATAGGATGCTTGCGGAGAGAGAAGGAAAACTCCTGTGCAGAGGAAGAGGGAAAGCAGAAGATTGCAGAGCTATAAACACAGGAAATGAGGGCTGGGGGGGGATAGAGTGAGTGACCGTTAAAAGTCTTGGCGAGCGGGAGGGCAAGGAAGCCAACACAGCAACACACCGGGGAGACGGAGATGCTGCTGTGTGTCTTCAGATCCCAGTGTGAGGGCCCCAAGCTGTGCAGAGTCCATGACAACCGCTCATAATATCTGCCTTTCCTCCTGCTCTGCCAGTGGGGATGGTTAGTCATGTCGAACTGACCCTGGACTCTTTCCTCCATTTCCTTTCCCAATGGGGTCTCTCTGGAATGTGCAGCATCTGGTTGCTGGTTGCAATAGGAAGATCTATGGGAATTTCTCTCTCCCTCTCGCTCTCCCTCCCTCCCTTCCTCCCTCCTCCGTTTCCAATGAGGATCTCTTGTGCTGCTTCTCCTGATCTAGACAATACTACCCAGCTTCAGCCCCAGTATCTCTTTTTCTCAAAGTCCTTAAAGGGGCAAGCCCACTTCTACTTACTCGCTCATACCCAGAGTCCTGTGGATGCTCTTGAGACCTCTAACCCAGGGCGCAATCCTAAACTGAGTTAGGCTGGCATAAACTAAGCCAGCAAAGTTTGGCCAGCACAAGGGACACCGTAAAGTACGTTTGGCCCACCCTTGTCATCAGAGAGGCCAGCACATAGACGTGCACATCCTCCCTGGCTCAGAGAGTGGTCCAAAAACGCTTTACGGTGGCCATTGTGCTGGCCAAGCTTTGCTGGCTTAGCTCATGCCGGCCTAAGCCCAGTTTAGGATTGCACGCCCAGTATTATTCAAACTGTGGGTCGGGACCCACTTGGTGGGTCGGGACCTGATGGCAGGTGGGTCGCGGAAAGCTGGGAGCAGCCATCTTGGAAATTGCAGACCTGACTCTTGCTCTATTCCTTCTGTGGGTGTTAACAGTTTAAATTTTCAAGTGAGGTTTTTTAAAATTGTTTTTAGTTCAATGCTTTGCCATAATATTTTGTCCTCATCTTGCTTTCCGTCAGGGATGATTCCTGGTTGTGCAATTGCTGCAGTCCAAGAATGCCTATTTGCACTCCAGGAACATCAATCTGCCATTCTTTGGGCTTCTGAGAGGTCATCAAGCTTTTCTCACATTTTTTCTTTCAGGGTCACGTGCAAAACTGGAAAAGAAAAATGGAAAGTGGAGATTCTTGAAAAGCAGGATGTTGTGTTAGGCACATTCTGTGCTTTCTCTACTCTCCCACAGACCTGTGGCATGCACACACATGCACGCACACACATACACATGTGCATGCACGTATGACCATGCACACATATGCAAGCATCAACAACTCTGTGCAGGTGTGCCTTCCCTGCCTGGGAGTTGGGGGAAAATCCTACTGCTCCAAGGGGGAGCGGGTCCCGTTCTGCGCAAAGTGAAATGCATGATGACAAATTTCCAGTGGCAACGGTCAATGCAGATGGACACAGCCTGATTCAATAATGGTGGTTTCCCCGAAGGCTGATTGATGGCTTCCAGATGCCGCTAAACGGTCTCAGATGTGCTTTGGGGCACCACAGGCTGATCTGTGCATCTGGATCCGGGCTGGGGGAAAGAAAAGGATCCGACAGTTTGGCAGCACTCTGGGCTCCTGCCCTTCCTCCTTCAGGCGGCCTGCATCACAAGGGCCTGGGTGTTCGTGATGGGGGGAGAGGGAGGAAGGAGTCTGACGCAAGGACCCACGGCCCGAATGCAGTGTCAAAGTTACCTTGACAGGAGGGGTCTGCAGAGGGGTCTGCAGGTCTCCCCAATCCTCCTGAACACCAGGGCAGGCACTCGGGCAGCAGGCAATATATGATCAGAAGTGAACAGATCTTAGTGATCAGATTGCAAGCGCTTACAGAGGTTCTCAGATTCCCAGAGTTTGAAGGAATGAATGAATGAATGAATGAATGAATGAATGAATGACATATATTATAGACTTCATATCTCTATGGAAGAACGGAAAGCATTCAACACTTGCGCTTACCGAGTGCAGGGGAATGAATGGACCAAGTGGATCGTGACTATCAAATGGCATTCATGTCATCCTACATGCCAACAAACAAAAGGTGTCGACGACAGCTGAAAAGGAAATTGTTGCAAAACCACTCGCTTTCGTGACTGTGAAATGATTCAGTAAAAAATCTTGGTTTTATTTTTTTTGGGGGGGGGGGTTCGGGAAAAAATTTCAGCATGTCCATTGCAACGTGCCGCTGTGTGCATTTGACAAGACAAGGTGGCCCTAGCACAGGGGCTCCTTAGGCATGGGGCCCAATTGGCTTGCAGCCAGCCCAGCCCTGACCTCAAGTGTGGGAGAAGAAGAGCAATCTCAGAGATTCTCCCCTCCCATTTATTGAATTGCGGAGATGCTTTGCAAGCTGCTCTGTATATTTTCTTTTGTGGGAAAATGGCCCATAAATATCCTTAATTATTGTTATTATGTACAGTAATTGATAATTTTCACAATTCAAGTCCCCCCCCCCATACAAATCCTTGATGGTCTTGATGCATCCCTTTGCCTTTGCAGCCCAATTCCTAGGGAAAAACATGCTCTACTCTGCCACCTTGTGGTCCTCCCTATCCTAGAAATCACCTTCCTGGGAGAGGGTGATGATTTTGTACTGCCATTCCATGACATCAAAAAATACGGAAAGGACCATGTGTTTTTTTTTCATTATTGTTTTTAAGCTGGCTCCCTTTCTGCTTTCCTTATATAACCCACGATCTGGGGCTAAGGCCTGGTCTACACATCCCTTCTGAATGAAGTGGTACTGTGGGTGAGCTGTACCACTTTTCATAGTGGGCATGGGCAATGCTGCTTGTGAATCTTTCTTCGAACGCAATCCTAACTCGGAGCTAGACTAGCACAGGTAGGCCAGCAAAATTTGGCCGGCGCAAGGGCCACCGTAAAGTGCATTTTGACCACTCTCAGTGTCAGGGGCGATGGCGGGCATCTGTGTGCTCTCCCCCAAGAAGTTGAAGACCACTGCTCAAAACAGGGGTCCCCAAAGTTCTCCTTGGAAGCTGGGAACTACTTAAGTCTTGGCAAGGAAGATGCTAAGAAACTGACATTAACCGAAGGACAAGTGCTTCCCTGGCTGGTGGATCAAGACCAACCAGTTTGGGAAGCAAGCACTGCTCTAAACTGTCTCTTTGCTTTTAAGTAGAGACTGGCAGCAGGCTGCTAACAATGCAAATGGCATTGTTGCAAATGCAAATACCCCTCCTCTCTATTTATAGTGACAAACAATTAGGAAAGCTGACCCACAGTGTGTTAGTGTTACAGTGACTCAGGATCCGTCAAGACCCAGCATGCTCTTGCTTGGATACGCACCAAGGATCAAAATGGCATGGAAAGTGCTGTTCATTTTTCAGATTGCTGCCCTGAGCACAAGAAAGTCTTTTCAGGAAACAGCCCTGTGGTTTGCACTTGAGACCAGCAGAGGGCGCTATGACTCTATCGCCCACTTTGGAACACACTTATCTGGATAGTCCTATGACTTTCTCCTATAAATGTCTCTCCAGATGGGATACATGTTGTGTTGTTTCCCATTAGTCCCAGGCATGGATGTGGGGACGTGGTGGCTCTGCAGGTAAATCCGCTGCTGCTGGGCTTTCTGACCAGAAGGTTGGGAGTTCAAGACCACGCCACGGAGTGAGCTCCCGTTGCTTGTCCCAGCTCCTGCCAACCTAGCAGTTCGAAAGCACCTAAAAATGCAAGTAGATCAATAGGGACCACTTCGGTGGGAAGGGAACGGCGTTCCATGCACTACGGCATAGAGTCATGCCGGCCACATGGCCACAGATGCTTGTCCTCGGACAAACACCGGCTCTTCAGCTTAGAAACAGAGATGAGCACCGCCCCCTACAGTCGGTCATGACTAGACCATTCGGTCGTGGGGAAACCTTTACCTTTTTATGGATGCCTGAAACTTCCTTTCACACAATGAAATTGTGAAGCATTGCACAGAGACTTGCTTGCAGTATCCTAATTCTCCCACTCACCCTTACACATTGCTGGAGGCTCTTCCCCAGTGAAACATTATGGCCAGTTCTGGTCGGCAGACCTGGAAAAAAAAGGCTATTGGAGATCCAGAAAAGACTTACAGCGCAATCCTAACCTGGAGTTAGGCCAGCTCAAGTTAGGCCAGCAAAATTTGGCTGGCACAAGGGACACATTAAAGTATGTGTGGACCACTCTCAGAGTCAGAGAGGCCAGCACACAGATGTGCGCCATCCTCCCTGACTCCGAGGGTGGTCCAAATGCGCTTTACGCAGTGATGTCATTCAGGGGGAACGGACCAGAATGGGAGTTCCGGATCCTAACGGGCTCCATGGCTGGTTCCGGGTTCCCGACAAGTGCCAATCAAAAGTGAGTTCCTGTTCCTAAATCATTTGAATGACGCCACTGGCTTTACGGTGTCCTTTGTGCCGGCCAAACTTTGCTAGCCTAACCGTGCCGGCCTAACTCCAGATTAGGATTGCATTTTCAGGATTAGCCAAAATGATCAGAAGACTGGAGCCCCTTCTCGACAAAGAAAAACAATCCTTGGGGCTTTTTGGTCTGGGAAATTCATTCTTCCACTGGGGTTTTGTTTTAAACCTGAAAATTGCCGTAGTGAAGAGGGAACTTGCCCCAGAGCAACCTCGCAGGTCTGTTGTGAAGATAACATGAGGGCAGCTGCATATATTGCCTTGGGTGCTCCTGGGAGGAAAATAGATTTTCGTATTCATAGCTCAGTTTCTTCATCCTATCTGTTCCCTAACAAGCCGACATGTCTTAACGGTTATTCGTCTTGTCCTCTCGCTCTGCAGCAGCCGGCCAGCGGAGCCGGGCCAAGGGGAAACAGCTCACCTTAAATGTAATGGAAACATTTGGTCGGGAGCGAGACCTCATTACCACTGGTACAAGGAAATGCTTAATTCACTGTAGCCACCAGATAACTGGGCTTAATGAATAAATCTGAGTGGCGTCTCCTAAACGAAGGGATTATTCAGCTTAAGGCATCTGTCTGGGGGACTTGGGCAAAAGAATTTGGCTGCCGACCTTCTGCATGTGAAGCACGCCCCCCCCCAGCTTCCTAGCCTGACCTGTGCAAATGGGGAAGTCAAGTGGTTACAAAAACAAGGATGTCCTTCTGGCGGTTGGAAGAACTCGTGGGCTGCCTACCATCTTGGCCTGCAAGGGACTTGTACGGTAGTGGCTGCCATGCCTCTATGCAGTGATGTCATTCAGGGGGAACGGACCAGAACGGGCGTTCCGGATCCTAACGGGCTCCGTGGCTGGTTCCGGGTTCCCGACAAGTGCCAATCAAAAGTGAGTTCCTGTTCCTAAATCATTTGAATGACCCCACTGCCTCTATCCCCAGGGTTTGTTTCGTGTCACTGCATGCTGGTTCGAGGGCCCATGAAAGAGGGGTGGAGGGGGGGTCAATTGCACCCTGGCCAGGGTCCAAAAGGGAGCCCAAGAGCCAAAGGAGGGGAGCCATAAATTTCCTGCAATCTCGTGTATTGCATATATTGTGTGAAGATGAGCACTCACATTTGGTGTGAGCCTATATGGTTTTATATACAGGCGTGCCCTGGTATCCAGTGACTCGGTATCCACGGTTTCAGTTATCCACGGAGACCGTGGATACTGGGACATCTATCAAAAAGATCTGGGACCGTGAAACACATCTCTATTTTTTTTTAAATCTTGTTGCAGCAAAACAACAAGATTCCCCTACCTTTAAAAAGGCATCCCCAGTATCCACGGTTTCAGGTATCCATGGGGGAGTCCGGAACGGAACTCCCGTGGATACCAGGGCATGCCTGTATTGTAACTGATAGAAGCTGTGATCCAATGGTTGTAGGCAATGATGATCCAATGGAGAAGAGAAGGAGGCGCCCAAAGCCAATGTTGTACCACTTCCGAGACCCTGATTTTGTGCCTCTCCAAGGCCCTGATTGGTTCTGTGGCTTAACTGCAACTGGTGTCATTAAAACATGGGATTTGCCCATGGAGCCCACATGCCCCCCTCAACTTTATCCCCTCCTGCCACCCATCCGCTCCTCCAAGAGCCAAATTTGGTGAGAGGCCTGTGATCAGATCTCTTCGTTGCAGGTAAGGACTGTGGCATGCTTGATGTCACCTTGCTGCTAATTAAACGGGGCAGGGAGCTCTTTCATTGATTGCCTGGCTGCTTGGCTGTCCCCTAAGCCTTGGCAGCGCACGTCCCCATCAGCATTCAAGACAATGCGACAACCAGGGCTGATAGGAGTGTCTCGTTTTGCAGGAGTCCTCACAGCCAGGACAGCCATGGTTCCCTGTGCGCACAAACAGGGACGCCATGTAGCAATGCGGCAAGACTTGTTTGCCAGTCGACCAGCAGGTAGTTTTCCCTTGTGTGTGTTTGTTTACCATACTGCATGCAGGCCTGGGGAGGAAACCTGCGGTTGTAAATACAGCAAGGGAGACTTCCTGATCCCAGGTGATTTGGAGGACCCACGGAGATGCTACAGTTTTTGGTCTACACCTGTAGTAGATGCAGGGGCATAGCCAAAGAAGTGCAGGGGGTGCAATCGCACCAGGCTACACGTTTTAGGGGGCAACAAGCTGAGCTTGACACTAGTGGCCCAAACGGTGCAAACCTTGACATTGTATGAATAATACCATCATGTCATATATCACTGAAAAGCAGTGGCGTCATTCAAATGATTTAGGAACAGGAACTCACTTTTGATTGGCACTTGTCGGGAACCCGGAACCAGCCACGGAGCCCATTAGGATCCGGAATGCCCGTTCTGGTCCGTTCCCCCTGAATGACATCACTGCTGAAAAGGCAATTTAATGCAGAATGCAATGAAGGAAACCAGAGTGTCATGTCTTCACTCTATCCAAACCTGAAAACGAAAATGTAACTGTGACATCATCACCTCCTGCTGTGACAACACTTCTAGCGCTACATTTTGGCTCTCTGCACTGGGCTACACTTTCGTTAGCTGCACCCCTGAGTAGACGGAGCAGGTAGAATGATCTGTACCACTTCAGCACGTACAGAAATGAAACATGTTCTTGGAAGCTCTCTTGCAAAACAACTCCATCCCCCTATCTGTATGCAACAATTAGCATAGCTGGGAGTAAGTTGGCCTAGAACCTTCCTTCCTAAGATGCTAGGTGGTTTTTGGTTTTTTTTTACATGCATGGAGAGGTTTTTACATTGTGTACATTCCAAAATGCCACAGTTCGCTCTACCACTGATTTCCGCTTCATGACTAGACCGGATCATCGTTAATTCAGAGGAAGCTGCTGCGCTCCCGGATGTCAACTTTTACGTACTCTTAGAGCTACTCATAGTTGCACTGCACTGTACTCATAGTTGTATAGTAAATATGTGGGAAAACCTGCTTAGGGCCCAATCCTAGCCAACTTTCCAGGGCCAATGCAGTCAAAATGCAGCCCCCAGGTAAGGGAACCAAGCAGCAATGGGATCTACAAACTACTTGGGGGAATGGAGGGCGGGACTTAGGCGGGACTACCGCTTGATTGGCAGCCCATCCGTGCACTTCCGCTTTCGTTCCGCTCGCCCCGCAGCCATCCCCAGGTGAGCAGGCGCCCCCTCCGAGGCCAGGGACGGCTGCGGGGCGAGTGGAACAAAAGTGGAAGTGCACGGACGGGCTGCCAATCAAGCGGTAGTCCCGCCTAAGTAGTCCCGCTGGAACCAAGGCTCCATTACCTTGAGGAGACCTCCTTGACTGCCCCCTATGATTGGATGCAGAGAACGCCCCATTGGCACAGCTGCACCAGCACCGGACAGTTGGGTAGGAGGGGGTCCTCAGCAGACTCCACATAACAGTGTCATCACATTGAAAGAGGGGGCCTCCATGAAATCAGGGTTGGCATCACAGGTGGGCAGGTCAGGCATTGGCTGTCAGCCCCAAGGGTCTGTATAGGTGACTTCTGAAGCCATAGAAGCCAGCAAGCAGCGCTGGGATTCACAGAATCAAGCAACCCATGCTTTCCCCCAACCTCCCCGTCAGCAACTGGGCTTTCTTAGAGGAGCCTTTGATGCCACAAGGGGGCATTGGCAGAGGGTCGGATGAGAGATGACCCAGAATGACATGCTCTGTTGCTGCCTCTCCTCTCCAGCTTCCTGGATGCTCCTGCCTCAGCATCAGAGTTCTGACAAGACTATCGGGGGACACCCACTGGGACACCCCCCCACCCTGGGACACACACACCCCCACCCGCCCATGGATGCACTGTGTGTAGTTAAACCAGCTTTGAGACATGCCCACCTCAGTGGCACATCTAAGGTGTGGCAAGTGGGACATCTGCCCTAGGCGCCACTTGAAATGGGGGTGCTGGACCCAGACTTTTTTTTTCCACCAATGGTGCATTTCTGTATTCCACCCAAAGGTGCGTTTTTGCACCAGTTTCAGGAGAACTCCAAAAAGAGGTAAGTGCCTGCAAAAAAAGTTCTGTAACTTCCTTCCAGGCACTGGAGGAGCTTCTAAGGATGGCCATTGTCGCAGATAAACCCCAAAAGACCTTTGCCCGACTATGCCAGGCAGCGCTGGCTCAGTTGAGCTTTGCCAAAAAGCCATTTCTCGGCTTTGAAAGCTTTTCGTTCCAAATCTGGGCTGCCCCACAAACCTGTCTTCTCCCTGCCTCCTCTCCCCCTGCCCCGGTGCTCTTTCAGAGAAAGAATGTTCATTATCAGTGAGAAGTCAAGTAATCCAATTGTCACCGAGAATAATTAGGAAATTAAAACACATGGAGATGCAAAGACTCTGATTTGAGCTCTGGTGCCATTGGTTAAGCCTGAGAGCTTTCCGCGCATTATGCTGAGCTCACCCTAGGAGAATTGCACTCAACAACTGCCTAAGCCCCTCTTTGTTTCAAGCGCACCCTCTCCCATCTTACCCCTTTTTCCACAGTTCAGCGCTTCAATGTGCCTCCAAACTCTGTAACCTTGGCATTCTCCTTGACCCGACTTTTTCATCTCAGAATAAGCTGAAATGGCCATCAAGAGGAGCATCTGAAGCTGCCCTATGGACACTTCCTAAACATACCATGAAAGCTCCTTGGGGCGGGGACCTAAGGCTGGAATCTTCACCTGGCACCTTAGGGCAAATGATCCAATGTAGCAGAGGATCCAATCCAAGGAAGATCCAATCCAAGGATCCAGTGCAGCAGACACTGTATTGTGTCCCATGCCCTGGGGTCTTTTGGAGAGATATGGGCCAAGCTAGGGACAGGAGGCTGCTGGTTTGGTGGGATTCCTCTCCCCTTATCTTGGCAGCAGGGGATGGCGGTGAATCAGTAGGACAAACAAGAGCATTTTAGCCAGCAGGCATCTTCTTAGAAGAAGCATTCCCTCCTATGTTTAGGGGAACGAGAATGCCTCTTCTTAGATGCTTGCTGCCTGCAGTTTTCAGACATACCTGCGTTTAATTAAAAATAAATAAAGCAGCTACCTCACGAGCCAGGTACCTTCTTAGTCATTACAATGAGTCAATTACATGCTTAATTGGTTTGTTTAATCACAGTTGATACAGCTGTGTCGTACTTGCACAGCTTCTGGGGCTCTGCAAGGGAAGGACAGCCCCACACCTGCCTAACCAGGCAGGGCTTTTCATTATGCGGAGAGAGGGCGGATGTGACATTGTTTGTCTGTGCATCTGCAGCTGGGCGGGCGGTCACCACTCAGCCGGTGGGAATGTCTCTTGTTATCGGTTGTGCCTATGTAGGGAAGTGTCGGTGGGCTCTGGCATTGCACCCCAAGTGGAATGCACAAACGATTGGAAACTGGAGCTCTAAACGCACCATTGGCCAATGGCCCCCATCCACCGTGCTGTGCCTCGTGCGGGCTCCAAGGATCAGTCTGTGTCTCTCTGATATTCACAGAGGCTTTCCGCAAGGACTCTATTCATAGAGCGCAAGCAGGTGGCACCCTTGGAACCTAAGCGACTTTGACCGTCTGCCACGGCTTCTGTCGGTGAGATGCAGCTTGATCCACGCCATCAGACGCCCGTCTTCATAACCCGTTCCTAGGCAGGCATCTTAATCTGAAGCCCTGTTTGATCCCAATCAGCTTTTGCAGCCTGTACAGGCAAACGTAGGTAGGATAAAGCAATCAGAGGCAGCTCATCAGGCTGGAATCCCGTGGTGCCCAAACTGTGGGCCAAATCGCATCCAATGTTCCGGCCCCAATGTCGCCGTCCCAATGGGGTGTGTGCTGCATTCTGTGTGTGTGTGGGGGACAGTCATGGAGACCTCCTCAAAGTAAAGGGACATTTGTTCACCTACCTTGGGGCTGCATTGCCCCAGAATTCTCCAGAATTCTGAAGGGGGTGGAATGAGATCATGATGGAAGCTTCAGGAAAAGCTTCCTCCTCATCCGCTTCTTCTGCCTTCGCCCGCCCAGGGGGGTGACACTTGACATCACCCCCCCCCCCCAAAGTGCCTGACCAGGAAGTAATTGTGATGACTTGTTGCAGTGACTTTTTTCATGGAAAAGTAAAAAAAGCTGCCAGCCACTCAGAGCATCTTGCAACCACTCTGAATGTTCGTAGCGGGATGCAGGAGAAGATGACACCCTTCAAGGAATGGTACCCGGGTCCCTGTATCCCCGGCTTGCTTAGAAGAAGACACCGCTGCTGCTGCTGCTACTGCTGCTTCCTGCCTCTGCTTCAGTGCCATGATTGTGCCATGGAGCTGTTGAGTGCATTGGGCCCACAAGTCAGACGCCGGCTCGGTTTCCCTTCTGTGTGCCACTAGCTCTCGGCAATGTTCTGCATGACCTCACCATGACTCAGATAAACCAAACACAACCGGGCCTAATAGCTCATATCATTCCTCACTTCTCCGAGAAGAGGCTTAATTAATTCCCTGACTCCAAAGCACAGCAAGATTCTTTCCAGCGCACAGTAGAATGCGCATTTGCAAGGTGTTCATTAGTGTAATTAGATCTCCCCGATGATGCTGATTTATGGATGCGCAACTCATTTCCATTTTCCGATGCGATAAGGAGCAAAAACCTGCAGAGCGAGGGGGCTGATTGGGATCTCACTCGCCCCGAGTTTAAACCACTTCCACAAAAGGCTAGAACAAACTCTATTGTGGCCAAGGCAGGCAAAACGCCAGCCACATCAACAAGCTGGTTACAAACGGGGTTCCCAGTTCTGCTAATACGGAGCGTGGCCCGGTCAAATGGAATGCGCTCCAGATCCACTGCTGCCAAAGGAAAGCTACACACCGGGCTAATTCTTACCTGCTGAAATCTATGCAATCATAGTCTCCTCCCAATCAGTGGCACCTGGGGCCATGACACTTAACACAACTCCCCCCTGGAAGTGTCTGATGCAAAATTAATTGTGGTGACATGATGATATCATCACCAATTTCTTCTGGGTCACTGGCCTTCAGAGTGACTGCACACTGCTCTGAGCAGCCAACCACTTTTTTTTTTTTTTGCAGAGAAAAATGCTCCAAGTGTCCCCAGCACTGGGGGGGGGGCAGGAGAAGGTCCCTTGACACCCCTCAAAGCATGGTGCCTGGGGCCCTGCACCCCAACCCCCCTTAGCTATGCCACTTCTCCCAATCCATTTAATTTGGTCTACGGTGCAGTGCAAGATACGATCCATCAATCAACAGCATTTATAGACTGCTTTTCAACACACGTTCACAAAGCGGTTTACAGGCAAATAATTATAAAGTTCAGTGGCTCCTTGTCCCAAAACCGCTCACAATTTAAAAAAAAAATGCAGAACACCCCCAGCAAGCCACTGGAAAAGACACTGTGCTGGGGTGAAGAGGGACAGTTACTCTCCCCCTGCTAAATATAAGAGGAAGACCACTTGAAAGAGTGCCTCTTGCCCAGTTAGCAGGGGTTAAGGTACGCTGGGGTTGAGATGGTTGGAGTGCCTTCTGCTGCATTTACGGTTGCCATCTCCGGCTGAAGATATTTCTGTAATTGTTCTTCCCACGTGATGCAATGTCAAGGATTTCTGGAGGCTCTGTTAAAATCTCCAGGATCGCTTTCAGGAGTCACTTGGAGATGGATGCTGGTTTCTGGAGACTCCAGGCAACTCCTGGAGGTGCTGGTAACATTAGCTGAGATCGTGAAACCGTTTCCCTTTAGAAATGTTTCATCCCAAGAGCAAAATGTTACCTCTTACATGTGGTGATGGAAATCATTCTCGAAACTCTCCCGTCTTCTCCAATCTGTTTTCTAGTAGCTCAATTTTTATGGTAAACCACACGTCTTGGGAGGAAAGCTAAGGCGAACCTATACTAGACAACTTAATAAAAAGCCGAGACATCACCCTGCCAACAAAGGTTCGCCTAGCCAAAGCTATGGTTTTCCCAGTAGCAATGTATGGCTGTGAGAGCTGGACCATAAGAAAGGCAGAGCGCCGAAGAATAGATGCTTTTGAATTATGGTGTTGGAGAAGACTCTTGAGAGTCCCCTGGACTGCAAGGAGAGCCAATCAGGCAATCCTACAGGAAGTCAAGCCTGATTGCTCCCTGGAAGGACAAATCCTGAAGCTGAAGCTCCAATACTTTGGCCACTTCATGAGAAGAGAGGACTCTTGAGAAAAGACCCTCCTGCTGGGAAAGATGGAAGGCCAAAGGAGAAGGGGGCGGCAGAGGATGAGATGGTTAGATACTGTCACCGAAGCAATGAACATGAAATTGGGCAAACTCCGGAAGCTAGTGGAGGACAGGGAGGCTTGGCATGCTGTGGTCCAGGGGGTTGTGAAGAGTCAGACACGACTTAGCGACTGAACAACAACCACACGTCCACCACTACTTCCGTCACTCACTTGTGTGGCTTTTCTTAAAATCTCTGAAGTGCTTGTTATTTTCTTGACATGATGACTGATCAAACATTTACTTTATCAACTTTTTTTTTTGATATTTGTACCCCATTCCTCAACAACACTCTCAAAGCAGCCAAATATATTGGGTTAAATTGAAGTGTCAGATCTTCATTCTATCAAGAGTTATGGCCCCAAAACAAAAAACAAAAAATGAAAATACAACTGTGATGTCACTTCCTGCTGTGATGTCACTTCTGGGGCATCATTTTGCCCTCTGCACCAAGCTATACCTTCCTTAGCTGTGCCAGTGCTGGGGAGCAATGATGGTGATGAAAGCAGCTGGTAGTAGACCATGGTGGGAAACAGTAAGCTGAACTAATGGGATTCCAGCTGGGGTCTTCTTGCATCTTCATGATCTGTAGTTCAGTGGCTCCCAAACTGTGTGTTGGAACCACCAGTGGGTCAGGCCCCGATTTTGGTAGGTTGCAAAACTGATAAACTGATAACTGACGAGGAAAATGTATTGAATCCTATGGAAACAGAAGGGCACAGAATGGGTGCATTTCCTCATGACCAAGAATATGGGCCTTGCTCCAACTTTAAAGTGCTGGCTGCAGGGCAACACAATGCCACCGCAACAGTCCTAATCCCACAGAGTTCTAGAGTTGGAAGGGACCTACAAGGTCATCTAGTCCAACCCCCTGCCTGTCGCAGGAAATCCTCCTAGAGCATCTCCAGCAGGTGCCTGTCAAGCCTGATGAATTCAGGCCCCAAAAAAACCTCTCAAGAAGGAAGGGCCCCCCTCCAAACTGACTAGGAAAATGTATTGAGCCCCATGGAAAGCAAAACTGAGATAAGCATGTGCGTTTACTTGAGAGTAGGCAAATGTGCCTTCGCTCCTATTGGAGGCAAGGTGAAGGGAATGCCAGGCCATCAGAATTGTACCGATCCGATGACATGGAGCTTAACAAACACTCCGGAAGGTGATTCTCCACCAGTGTAAAAGGGATTTTTAAAAAAACCAAAAAAACCAATCCTTACAGCATCCTAAGGACCATTTTCTCAACCATGAGCTCACCTGAGTGTCCCACCCAGGTATTCTTTAGGAAAGAATACCCAAGGACCACACAACATCGGATGGCCCAGACCTGCAAATGGGACTGAACAGACCAGGAGCCCTTGGCGAGCTGAAAATATTTAGAGAGATGTTTATGGGGCGGTGCACATTTTCAAATGGGTGTTGCGTCCTCCTGGCGGTCTGCCAGGAAAGGTTTGACAGGTGCAAATTAGGACTTTTTTTTTTCCTTACACTGCGGGGGAGGCGAGGAGTTTCAGCCAGAAAAACAAACAAATGCTTTTGGGAATTAGGATACACAAAGGGGAACTGTTGTCACAGACAGACATAACTGCCGCATCAGCCCATATCGTGCTCTAATAATGCGAACGGTTGGCTAAGAAACATGCTTTTGCAAGCAGCATATTGTGGGATAGGTGCTCCTTTGTATTCCTCCCCCGGTGTCTATTGTCACCACAACGAATAAGTTAAATGGGTGAAGCAAGCTGAGAGGCTGATTCTGCAGCTTCCTTAATATTTTTTTTTTCTCCCAGAGTAGTCTCAGTGTAAGTTCCAGCAATTCCTTTACAAGGAATTCAATGGAATGGGCATGGCGGAGTTCCCAAAAAGCAGTGCCATGAAAACAAAATGAAAAGGTCTAGAACCAGCTCAGTTTACTTTAGTCACGTGCACCCCCCGTCCACATCTGGGAATGTCCCCAAGCAGGGGAATGACATACAGGAGGAGGTCTCCCAAAGTTCAACCTTATGTTTTTGGTTTTATGTTTTTGGTTTGGTTGTGTAAATCTTTGTTGGGGCTGTCCCACTTCGGACTGCAGGTTGAAGCTCACGTACTCCATTGCTCACATATGTATATATGAAAAAACAAAATCCATGCATGCAGAAAACTAGCATGCAGGAAAAATGGCTAGACTCCCTGACATGCTAGTTTTCTGCATGAAGGGATTTTTATCTTTATGGAAGACTGCTCAATTACATAAGTCCCTATCTGCCATTGAAGTAGTGTGGTCCAGATTCAAGTTGACCACCTAATTGGGGAACAGGCTTCTGCTTCACATCTTGTTTCCTCAGGAGCCAATATCCATCTCCTCTTTCCCCCATCCTTGCATCTGGTGTTCCTGATGAAATTCTGGGATAGGGTTTACCAGACAAGGAGGCCTTTGGTGGCTCCAACAGCTGTAAGGGGGCTCGAACCCCCTCGGCAGATGTTTGCTATTCCAGCCACTTCATTACTGTTGGAAACAAAAACCCTGATTATTTCTGACCAAACAAAAGCAGCCGGGTTTTGATTGACAGCCAGCGTGTGTTTTGTGTGACACGGACCATATTCTCGCACTGGGCACTGTTTCCTCTTTGAAAATCTCATGATTGAAACATTTCTCCTGGGACCTTTCAGAAGACACTGAAAATGTGTGTCCACTTCTGTGTTCGCCAATCCCGCCTTCCTACTCAGGGCACGCAAGACCCAACTGATCACAGGACTCCCTAAGTTATCACACAATCTGTGTTAACCTCATGCCCCTTTCCAGGACTTTGTTTAATCATTTCTTTCTTTATGTTTACAGAAAGAAAAGAGAAGGCTGTCTTGAAGTCAGTAGCGTTTCTACAGGGAGGGCAAAGCTCTAAGTTTTGCAAGAAGCCTTACCTGGCAGTGGAAATCACTCCTCTCCTGCACCGTTTTAGCCAATCCTCACAGGGAACAGCAACATCTTGGCGTTGCTTACTGGCTACAGCAGCAAGGGAGAGGAGGGATTTGCATGACAGGGGAAGGCTTCCTGCAAAACTTAAGAGCTTTGCCCTCCCTGTAGAAACGCCTCTGCTTGAAGTCCTATGGGGATGAAACAGTCGCTTTTCTAAGGGCGCAGTCCTAACCCACTTTCCAGCACTGAGACAGCAGTGCCAATGGGGCATGTGCTGCATCTTGCAGTTGGGGGGCAGTCACGGAGGCCTCCTCAAGGTAAGGGAATGTCTGTTCCCTTATCTCAGGGCTGCATTGCAGCCATATCAAGCCTGGAAAGCTGGAGAGGCTGGCAGCCTAAGTTACAGGGGAAGCTCCGAGGCAGGGCATTAATTCATTTAGCTCTGTCTTGTCACCCTCAGCAGCTCTCCAGCATCTCCCGACCTTTCCCAACCTTACCTGCACACGGTCCCAGGATTGTCTGCCCATGAAGGTGGTACTCTGAGCTGCAGCCCTGCCATGAATCTACAAAGCTGGTCCTAAACCTAAGGGCAGAAGATTTAGCCGAGGGGGTTAATGCCTCCGTTTGCCCGAAGATAACAGCTGAAGATCTCAAGGTCGTGAGCTCGAGACTACCGGAAGGGAAGTCTCTGTGAGCGGCAGACCTTGCAAACTGCGGCTGATTAAAAAGCTGAGTTCCAGCTGCCTTGTGGGAGGAGGAGTGTGCTGAACTCAGCTGCGTCTCTGGTGAGAGCAGGGAAGCCTCATCAGCCAGCAGAGGACAGATGGGTGGCTAAAGAAAGAAGGCTAAATCCAGAAAGAAAGATCTGTAGGAGTGTTGTTCTTGGAAGATAGAACATTCTGTAAATTGTAAAAACCTTCGGGTTTGTGAGAAAGTCTGCCTATGTAAACCGCCTTGAGTTGTAATCATTAGAGAAATCTAGTGACCTTAAGAAAGGCGGTATATAAATACATGTATTATTATTATTATTATTATTATTATTATTATTATTATTATTATTATTATTATTATTAAACTCCATTTTAAGACCATCCAGCTGCAGACCACACGCCTAGATGCTTTCTCTGGAAGAGTCAAGCTAGGCAGAAGATTTAGTCGAGAGGGTTAATGCCTCCGTTTGCCTGAAGATAAGAGCTGAAGATCTGAAGGTCGCCAGTTCAGGACAGCCAGAAGTCTCTGTGAGTGGCAGACCTCGTTAATTGCGACTGATTAACAGCTAAGCTTCGGCTGCCTTGTGTGAGGGGGAGTTGTGCCGAAGTTCAGCCGCGTCTCTGGTGGGAGCAGGGAAGCCACTTATCAGCCAGCAAGAAGACAAACGGGTGGCCAGAAAGAAGGACTAAATCCAGAAAGATCCGTCTCTGTGTGTGTAGTTCTTGAAAGATAGAACATTTCTGTAAAAATTGTAAAAACCTTTGTGTTTCTGAATAAAGTCTGCCTATGTAAACCGCCTTGAGTTATAGTCATTAGAGAAATCTGGTGACCTAAGAAAGGCGGTATATAAATCCAAGTATTATTATTATTATTATTATTATTATTATTATTATTATTATTATTA
>JAJKFI010000102.1:2134796-2145091 GCA_029204185.1 Lerista edwardsae | reverse complement strand
TGTGTGTGTGTGTGTGTGTGTGTGTGTGTGTGTGTGTGTGTGTGTGTTGCTAAAACCTATGCAGGATTGGACGTGTGGGCAATGAAATGGCGAATGAAAGGGTGCAAGTGAATAAAAAAATCGTGTTAAGGACGCACAAATTAAGAGTGATTAGGGATCTTAGTTTGCAATCCTAAACACACTTGGGAGTAAGCCCCATTGAACTTCGGTTCATAGGACTTCGGTTCATACGATTGTGTGGGCGGACGATTACATTAATCCTCCAAAATAAAACGCAGATAAAGTATGTTTATGCATAGGATGTAAAAAAACAGGGGGGGGGAGTGAGCTTTGGTGCTTGTCTTAGCTAATTAAAAATTGGCCTAATTGATAGTTGCCCTAAAAGATTTATATATTTACAGTAACCTTATGGAATATAAGTATATCGCTTTTCAACCAAATCGCTCACAAAGAGAGCGAGCGAGCAAGCGAGAGCAAATGCCCAAGGCAAATGCAACTTACAGAGAACATAAAAGTTCAATGTAACAAACAATAAATAAAACACATCAAAAACCAAAAGCATTAAAAACATTAAATATTTCACAAGAACTCACAGAACGTTCAAAAACAGGACATAACCCAACTCTATGGGGTTGTGTGTATATGTGTGTGTATATGTGTCTATATTGTGTATATGTGTGTCTATACACAAATGTGTGTATACACATAGTCTCGTTTTTACCCAGATGTCTTCCCACTGAATTCAATGGGATTTATTCCGACAGGATTTGAGAACTCTGCGGAGTGTTCTATAGAAGAAACTGAGAAGTGGCAAAAAGCGACTCGTTGAGCGAACTGCGTGCCCACGAAGGGCAGCTTTTCGACGAACTACGAACGATCCCAAACTTTCTACCCCCCCCCCCCCCCGCGAGGTCCTTCGTTGGGGAAAAGGACTTGGCTCACTAAAACGCACCATTTTTTTGAGCAAAATAACACACGATCTACGTCATTAACCGCGAGTCTTGTACTACAGAGCAAGGCGTGGCTCGCGAATCCGAGCGACAAGAAGATTCGAATTGCAAGACGTTCTGTTGCCACCTGCCATTCAAGACGGCACCGAAATAATAATAAATGACAGCGGGAAAAGGAACGCAACGCACAGCCACTTGAACAAATCGAGCCGAGAAAAAGAAAAAGAAAATCAATTTAATGATTTATTTATTTTTCAAAATGCTCCTGCGAAGCGTGGTATCTGTCAGCAATCGAGTTTCCTTCAGGGCGAACAAAATTAAAAAAAAAAATCCTAGAGTTGCAGCGTTTTGTGTCTTATCTAATTTACTGCCACCAAGAAACGGGGGTGGGGGTGGGGAGATGGTTTGGGGAAGAGCGAAATACAGATACTTGTTTCGAAAGTGTAATAATAACGTATCCAGACAGGTGAACCTAAGCGAATAACTTCGGGGTGCCTAAAATAATATTTTAAGGAAGTTTTTACTTCAGGCAGATTCCTTCGATTGTCCTGTGGATTCTCAGGTCTTCTCTGCGTGGGGAGATCTCTCCTTTGGGCTAAGAATCTCTACTCAACTCAGTATGTGGGACTCACTTCTGACTACGCTTATTTAGCTCACATCTGCCGGCGGATTTTTACCGGTGTAAATTATTTTGCATGCATGATGTTCATAACACGATATGAATTCACAAAACGATTGAAAAAAAATATTTCTTACATTTACACAAATGTGATGTCACCTACTTGAGATAACGTGTAATGCAGGACCTAACCAAAGTTAAGCACGTCTGAGCCCAGTTCTCATTGTGTCTACTCGGAAGTAGGTCCTACTAACTTCGGCGGGACTTGCCGTCAAATCAGCGTGGAAAAGATTTTCCTCGGTTTCACTGGAAGAGCCGTAAACTGGAATAAGCCCGGCTGCAAGTATATGGGGAACCCTTCTCGGACTTACTTCAGAGTAAACGTGCTTGGGAGGGAGCTACTGCGTGACACATGGTGGAGGATTTTTTTTTCTCCTGATAACCCCTGCTAACTGGGCAAGAGGCACTTTTTCAAGTGGTGTCCTCTTATATTTAGCAGGGGGAGAGCAATTGTCCCTCTTCACCCCAGCACAGTGTCTTTCTCGTGGCTGTTGCTGGTGGTGTTCTCCATTCTTTTAGTCTGTGAGCCCTTTTGGGACAGGGAGCCATTTAACTTTAATGTTATTATTTGCCTGTAAACCGCTTTGTGAACTTTGTGTTGAAAAGCGGTATATAAATACTAGTGATTGAAATACTAGTGATTGATTGATTGATTGATTTTTTTTAAAAAAGATGGTCTTCTGGATGCATCATTCGGATAAAAGCGTCGCCTTTCGCACCTGGGTGCGTAATAAGAGGCACCCCCCGCGCGCAATGCGGATCGAACTCCGGATTAAGCCGTGGAAACGGTCTCTAGAAGTTGCTGATGGGCATCTGCCCTAATGGTTGGTTTTCCAAACCTCGCGAAGGAGGAAGGAGCAGGGGAGGGGAATATCTCTCTCTCTCTCTCTCTCTCTCTCTCTCTCTCTCTCTCTCTCTCTCTCTCTCTCTCACACACACACACACACACACACACACACACACGCCCTGAACCCAACCAAGCCTCAGCCCCGCTGGCCCCTTTCCAGCGGAGGAAGGGAGCGCGCCTGCCAATCCACACCCCGGGATCTTAAAATAGAGAGATGACTGTCTCGGCAGCCCCGGACTTGACAATGGGGCGCTGCTGCTGGGGAGGATGAGCGCGTGATTGACAGCCGGAGTGTCCTGGCAGGGCTTGGCGCGGCTTATATAGGAGCCGGAGGTGGGAGGCGAGAGCGCAGCGCGGCAGGCGAGAGAGCGCCAGGCAGGGCGCGATCGTCGCTCTCCGGCCGGCCTCCCCCTCCAGCCCCCCGTGCCCAGAAGTGGTTCCTCCTCCACCGTGGTGGATTTCTCTTCCTCCGCCCCCCCCCCACCCACCAGCCCGCGCCGCGCCGTCCTTTCCGCTCCTGCGTTGGGACTCCGCGCCCGACCCGCCGCTCCGCCGCGAGCATGCACTGCCAAGCCGAAGTCAGGCTGGCGTCCCCCGGGCAGCTGAAGACAGCCAGGCGGCGCTACAAGACTTTTATGATCGACGAGATCCTGGCCAAGGAGACCTGCGACTACTTCGGGAAACTCTCCCTCTATTCCGTCTGCCCTTCCCTCATCGTCCGGCCCAAACCTCTGCACTCCTGCACCGGTAAGAGAGCTTCGCGCGGAGGCCGGGTGTGTGTGTGTGGGGGGGGGGGGGGTGTTTGGTTTCTCTCCCCCCCCCCCCCCCCAGCTCGAGGCCAAAGCCGGCGAACGCGGAAGCGCTCGCCCCTTGGCAAGTGTTTCCGAAGGGAGCGAGATCTGCTCTCCCCGGCTCAAAGTCCGAGTTGGGCGATCTCCCTGCGTCGCCCGTGTGGGTCCTGTCTAGACAGAGAGACTCAATTCGGTGTCAGAGAGTTCCAGGCACCAGAAAGAGACACCTCGTTCCTCAATGCGAGAGCGGGGTTGGCAACTGGAACCCCTGGGGCGCAATCTGGCCATGGGGCTCCCAATTTTGACCCCCCAGGAAGGGTGTATGGAAGGGTGAGCCGCCGGCTGGTCCCCCATGCCCGAGGATGGGGATAAGGGGGAGGGCATCACCACCCCCAACAAGGAGCCTTGTGAAACTACCTGTTGAGCCGGACTGTATGCCAATCAAACCATTTCTGATATAGGGCCGGTTTTCAAGGCTTGTTGCAAACAGTGGAAAGTCCTCTCTCTCTCTTTCCATGACTCCACTCTGACACCATCACAAATTCTCAATTTGGGAGGGGGAGGGGAGACAGAAAACAAAAAAAAATATGGTCTTGAACAAATGAGGATTTCAGCCCAACGTTTGACGCAGATACCGAGAGGCAAGGATAAATGTATCTTCTTCCGTCTCTTCCTGAATCGGTGCCCATTGACTTGCTTGACCGAGCAAAGAACTTGAAATGATACAGTTAATTTTGAAGGGAAGAGTTTCCCCTGAAGCACAAAGCTCAGGAGGGAGGGAATCCATTCAGAGGTTTGCGTTCAGTATTGACAAAAAGCATCGGCTCCCCTACTTGACCTGCTGTTTTGAGTTCCCAAGAGGAGCAGTTAAAGGTTGGGGGTAAAGTTGGATTTTTACCCACTTCTCATCTTTCAATTCACGCCAAAGTGTGCAAAAGCATCAATCCTAATTCCTAACCTGTGTGGGGATTGTTGGGAGCAAAATGGGTGGTGTTTGATTTTTGGATTTAGTAGCTGAGAATTGTGAATTTTTTTATTTTTTTATTTGTGTGTGTGTGTGTGTGTGTGTGTGTGTGTGTGTGTGTGTGTGTGTGTGTGTGTGTGATATGGAGGCTTCAAACTGTGCTGGAAACCAGCCCAGAGTAAAGTTGATGAAGGAGTTGAGTAAGGAGAATTCTGTGTCTTTGCTTTGATTTGGACATTTGCATTTGTGTTTTGGACATTTGTGTGCATTATTCTGGCATAAGGCCCAAGACAGGGCAACACTTATTGCATCTAGTTTTGTGTACTTTTTCCTTGGCTGCATTTTCTTAGACATTTTGGGTAGTGTAGTCAAGGGAGATGCAATTTCATTCTCATCTCTGTTCAGCTCTGCAGTTCCCTAGTGATTTTGGAGGTCGCTGCCCCCCCCCATCTAATTTTTCTCCTGAGGTTGTGAAAATAAAATGGGACAACCCAAACGAAACCGTCAGGAGCTCCTTGAAGGAAGGACAGGCTACCCAAGTAATAAATAATGGCCTAATCATTTCACAGAACTTAATTCCAGGAGGTTATGAAATATTTCCTTGTTATGAAATAAGCCCAGCAAAGATCAGGTGAAAAGTGAATTGGAGACTGATTGCCTCTCAAAATGCATGTGGTTTCGATATTCCCGTTCACACCTCGTTGTCAGCGCAGCTTGGTGATTTGTCCTTTTTTGGATTTTAATTGCACCATGTCATATACAATCAGTTCTTTAACAAAGCAGGGCTGGGATTCCAAATGGTTCTTGCTGGCGGATCAACTTAGTGTAACAATGAATAAGGCACTGGTATGAAAACCACGCTTGTGATTCATTGTGCAAATGTTTTGTTTGTTCAGGGTCTGGGATCTGTTCGGAGCAGAGAATCGAAGAAGAGCGCACCCAAAAATCTTTCAATCCCCCTTTTCCCCTCACACTAAAATATAAATGGAATGTAAGCTTACCCCAATTTTGATTGAATGTAACAAGTATAACATTTTTAAAGACATGGTCCAGTCGACATTTATTACTTTTAAGTACTTTACATTTCAAAAGGAGCATTTTCAACGGGATGTTCCCTTTGACTAATTGATCCAAAGCACAATTCTCAATCCTATATTCAATTTAGTTTCTAAATAATTTCTAAATAGTTACCTTCTGCAACAAACCACCTTACCAGTTGGATTTTTCATTACCTTTTTGAGTTTTTGCCAAACATCATATCATACAGTTATCAAACCATTCAAATTAACAGCAAAAAGTCTCATTGATGAACTGGAATGAATTGAAGTATTTTTCTCCTCTAGTTGTACAGGACAAACGTTGTTTTAATTGATTGGGGGTAAAAAAGACAGCTCTCAGCAGGTCAAAGATTGATTGGTCTGTACAAGAGAAGTGACAATTGTTTTTCAAAACTCACAAAGTATTATTTTGATTGCTGCAAGGTGATTTCTGCATAGAAAGCCAGTGATTGCGAGTTTTATTGTGCAATCCATTTTTAAGATAATGAAGAAATTATTCTCCAAGCTCAGTAGCCTAAGGAACAAAAGTTATTATGCATGTGTTTTGCTCCATAAAGTGCTATAAAAATCACTAACATATGCTACTTAGTATAATATTACATACAATAATATTGCATTAGTGTATATAAACTTCATATTGTGTCAGCGGGGATAACGTAAACTGAAAACTACATTGGGATTCAGAAATCCTTGAATGCCATTTAAAAAAAATTATAGCAAGGAATTATTTGCTTCAAGAGCAATCCTATGCATGCCTACTCAGAAGTAAGCGCCACTGACTTCAGTGATTACTTCCAGGGAAGTGTGTGTAGAAATGCAGCCTTAATGTTGTTGTTGTTGTTTTTAAAGGAGATCGCTTTTGCAAAATGCTTCTTGCAGCTCAGTGTGGTTCACCTCTTCTGGGTCTGAGGTAGACAGGGATTCTGAAAATGTGGAAACTTTTTCCTCTTCTATGACAGCTTGCAGGTCAAAGATGGATGGGAAACGTCTGAGAGTTTGCCTTCGGGCTTGGCTGGGGTTTGGAGCATGGAAGGAAGCATCTCTGTGGTTGCCACAAACCCTTCTGCCCTGAATTTCTCTGCCCTGATATTCCACTGCAATACCGCAAAAATGAAAAGGTTGAGCTCGAAGGATTGTATTCACTCAGCAAGACCTGAAGCAGCAACCTGGGTTTCTGTTTTCGCCATTGTAGATAGAGAATCCAGGACCTCTCCATAATTTGTCGTAAAGGGACCAATGGCATTGATTCAGGAGATCCATCTAGTTGTTTACCTGGAGGGGAGGGAGAGAGAGAGAGAGGGGGGGGGACCTGCCGTTTTCTGAAGCTTTTTCCATTTTGCAGGATTGCATGAAAAGACAGTGTACATGTTACTTTCATAGCTCTTGGCTTCATAGCAAAATAGCAAGAGTTCTGGTGAGCAATGTGACCAGGCTGGGGCCAGGGCATAGCTAAAGAAGTGCAGGGGGCGCAATTGCACCGGGCAACAAGCTTGAGTGGGGTAACAAAGCTGAGCTGGAACTAGTGGCCAAAATAGTGAAAACCTTGGCATGTATGAATAATACCATCATGTTATATACCCTGTGATGCAGAATTTAATGCAGAATGCAATGAGACAAACCGTAGTATAATATCTTTATCAAATGTTATGGTCCCCAAACCAGAAAACAAAAGTACAATTTCCATGTAAAAATAGCGGTTTGTTAAAATCGTGACTATTAGGAATAATGCTGTCATGCTATATATCATTCAATGTGGAATTTCATGCAGAATGCAATGAAATAAATTGGAGTATAATATCTTCATTCTATCCAATGAATAGTTTAATAACTAAGGCAATAATCCTTTACACACTTACCAGGGAATCAGTCCCATTGAACAGTAGAACTTCTGAATAGACATGCATAGGCAGATTCTTATTCCAACATTTTTCCTGGGAGGTGGTGTTGAATTTAATTTGTAAAGAGATGTGTTTTAATTACATTTCTCTCTTTTTTTCCATCTTGTCCTTGGGAAGGGTGAACTAATAGCTAGAGGCTACTCTGGTTTTGCAAGGATGAGTAACTTGTAGTAAAATTAGGTGATTCAATGGCTGCTCATAGATAATGCCATTCTAAATACTTATGCATCTGATTTACTCAAGCCGTATTCATTTTGCATTTGAAAAGCAGTGCCAGGATTCCTTAATTCCATGTTTTTCTGTGCTACCTGTTGCCCTGATAGAACCATTTATGAACCAATCTCTGGATTGACCAGTCATAGATTGACTGGTTGTTTGTGTATAGTTCATTAGCAGGGTTGACCAAAATTTGCAGATCTGGAAAGCTTTGACCAGTAAAATACAAACAAACAAACAAACAAACAAAACATTGTTAATACTTTTGGTGAATACTTTCAGAGAGACCACCTTTTTTTCCTCTATAGTCTGGTCCATTCCCTTTGGTCATCTGAGAGGGCCGTTTAATTTGAGCTGCCATTAAGGGCATAATCCTAAACTGGAGTTAGGCCGGCATAAACTAAGCCAGCAAAGTTTGGCTAGCACAAGGGACACCATAAAGTTTGTTTGGACCACTCTTGGAGTCAGAGAGGCCAGCACACAGACGTGAGCCATCCTTCCTGACTCCGAGAGTAGAACATACGTGCTTTACGGTGGCCCTTGTGCTGGCCAAACTTTGCTGGCTTAGTTTATGCCGGCCTAACTCCAGTTTAGGACTGCGTTCTGAGAGAGGGATGGTAGTCAGAAAAAGGGTTTCTCGGTGCTGCTGCCTGGAAAATGGAATTCCTTCATTATTAACCTTCTGGCAAGGCTTGAAGACTTTTTTGTTCCAAAAAGCTGTTGGTACCCTGTAGGGTTTTAGGCTATGATGGCTGCAGACTGGCTTGCGGTTTTTAATACTTTATTTAATGTTTTATGATTATGTTTTCCTGTGCAGCTGCTTGCCACTGGCTGGGTTTGAATGTGTATTTTATAGTTTATAGTTAGTGTATTTTATTGTGTTATATTGTTAATTGGTTGTGTGAGCCATCTTAGGTGTCCTTCAGGGAGAAAGCTGGGATAAAACCCAATAAATAAATAAAACAGAGGTGGGGTAAACAGAGAGGCAATTATATGCAATTACTATATTTCAGGTTCATCTACTTAAGCTGAGTTACGGTAAGGGGGTGGTGACTAGTGGGTTGTGCCAAAAAGCTTTCTTGGAACGTCAGCTGAATGTCACGGGTGTTGTAAAATTGCACGAGGAATGAAAAGGTGGCTTTTTTTTCCCCTCCAAGGGTATCCAGTTGAAAATTTGACAGTGGGGAGAAAACAGAGGGAAAGGGCAGTTGAAAGACATGATGATACACACAATATACACTTACACAAGTGTAGGTTCAGAGGCAGATCTAAGGGACCGCAAAGCTCTAGGTTTTGCAAGAAGCCTCACCTTGCAGTGGAAATCACTCTTCTCCTGCACCGTTTTAGCCAATCCTCACAGGGAACAGCAACATCTTGGCGTTGCTTACTGGCTACAGCAGCAAGGGAGAGGAGGGATTTACATGACAGGGTAAGGCTCCTTGCAACACTTAGAGCTCTGCCCTCCCTGTAGATCCGCCTCTGTGTAGGTTTCATCTCAGCTGGGAATCGAGATGGCAAAGGGGCAGTTTAGCACAAGTGATCCCAAAAGGTGGGCTTGGTGAGGGCATTTGAAGGAAGAGAATGATGGAATCAAATAGGAGGATGTTCTAGGCTGAAAAGGGCAGCCACTAGCTTCAAAATATAGGCATGCTGTGGTACCCACTAATTCGGTATCCACAATTTCAGTTATCCGGTATCCTGGGACTGGGATACTGGGACGCCTATTAAAAAGAAAGGGGAACATTAGACACATCTCTTTTTTAACCTTGTTGCAGCAAAACCACTGATGTTCCCCTCTCTTTAAAAAGGCACCCCCAGGATCCACAGTTTCAGGTGTCCACGGTAGGCTCCGGAACGGAACCCCAGTGGATGCCGGGGCACGTCTGCAGTGACATTTCGAGTTTCTCGAATGTGTTTGCAGTGTTCCAAGTGAAAAATCCGAGGGCTCTGAACATAACTGTAAAAGGCTTGGCTTGCATGGTCATTCCGGCAAACATGAGAGAGGATCTGCTGTTGACTGAGACGTGGAACAGATACGTAAATATAGACGGCCTCTGCAGCTTCCGTTTGCAAATAGAACTGAACTAAAAAATGACCTGTTAATGCTTGCGAAGTTGTTACAGTTCCTAAAAAGAGACATTCACAACAGTGGTGCAAGTGTTCATGCAGTGAAAAATAATAATGTATTTCTTTAAAAAAAAAAAAAAAAGCATGAAAAGATCAGGACGATTTTCCCATTTCCAGAATTTAATCTACGTACTTTGATACCCTCCTGTCAGCAGCACGAGGAAAGGCATCCCCATGTAACTTGGTCCAAGCGTGACCAGCTTTAATTGAAACCGTGTAAAGTTTGCTCAGATATTACAGCAAAGGGCTGCCTCAAAAATGCTTGGAATAATAATCTTCATAATTAATCACTTCATCTTCGCAGCTGTGCGGCTGGACAATCTTTCTCACGTCGGGAGTCAAATCTCCTAGTATTTATGTTGGCCCGAGCAGTAACAATCTTTCTGTTTCATCTTAGAGCCACTTGGTTAGGAGGGCCGGCTACCCCTTTCCAATATTCTCAGAGATCCCACTGAGACGGGAAAGAGATAAGATGTCTGCAGGCTTATGCCTGGCTGGCACAGCAATCAAACACAGCAATCCCTTTTCATGAAAGAGGAGAAACCTTAAAAGATGGAAAACTCCGGTTGCCAAATCTCACAGTTTTAAGTGTGGCTCTCCCCAGAGATTTGGCATGAACTCCGAAGCCATTCAGCTTCGCTTTTCATCACGGCGCCCTCAGCTTGACTTGAACTTCACCTTGCACCCCCCTAAGGGGGAAATGCAGAATCAGAAATAATAATAATAATAATAATAATAATAATAATAATAATAATAATAATAATA
>JAJKFI010000102.1:2109666-2134786 GCA_029204185.1 Lerista edwardsae | reverse complement strand
AATTCTTAGGCTCTTGGTTAGAGCTTGAATTGCCAATAAAAGACCAGTCTATGATATTTGTGATCTTTTTATCATTTTGACTGTGTATATGTGAATAATAATAATAATAATAATAATAATAATAATAATAATACACCGGGAAAAATAATGCAAAGGTCTACAAGTAGAAATTGAAAGGTTGTGTTGGAAGAAGACCAAAGCAATTCCAGTGGTGATTTGGTGCAATTTCTTGGTGCAATTCCAAAACACTTTGAAAAAGCACCTTAACAGCATCGGGGCCACAGAAATTACCATCATCCCATTACAAGAAGCAGCTTTACTTGGAACAGCTTCCATCTTGCACTGCTATTTATAACAGCAAAATAGGAGAAAAGAGAGGTATCACAGGTCCTTGGGAAGGACTCAGTGTCTAGATAAAAAAGACTGGTCAATAACACCAGTGGGGTCACAGCGCTAAATATTGATGGTGCCACAGTGTGCATCTCCACATATGCACTAACGGGTGGCGAAAGTGCAGAAACGTTCTACACAGAAACGTGTGTGACAAATGCCAGGTGTGAAGTGGGTGATCACGGTTGTGGAGACCAGTACTGAATGTGTGGAAAACCCCTGTGAACACCAGGCTCTGGGGACAGAAAACAGGGAGAGTTTTTGCCTTCTGCTCTTCTCATGCGCTCCCCCAAAGCATGCGACTGGCTGCTGTCAAATAAGGAATGCCGGACTCTGTGAACTATTAGTCCAACCCACCAGGGCTCTTTTTATGTTCCCGTCCCAGACAGTATTTACTGAGGGAATTTACAGCTGTTGACATCTCTGTACGAAACGCAATGGAATGCTTCTGTGTGGACAGAACTTACGAGAGCCGTATAATTAGCAAGATTCCCTTGTCTGCATGGATGCTTGGATTGTGCTCGGGAAGAATGGAGGGAGGGAGGGAGGGAGGGAGGAAGAGAGCAATTATCCAGAACATTCATAAAGGCAGATTCACGACCAAGTTGGTCTGCATTTGGCATTTATGCTGACGACATCCAAATTGGCAAGAATGCAGTGAATTCAGGTATTGCAGTTTAAGATTTTCCATGCATCCGTCGCAGTATCTTTCCAATGTCCATTTTTCATTGGGCACTGAGAAATGTGTGATGCAGCATATTTGTTATCGAGCCTTGCATGTTATTTTTTAAATTAATAACATAGATTTTGATCTATGCTAATGCTTGGATTTATATTACCGATCTCTGATTTCAATACATCATGTGAGATAAAAGGTGAAACATTATGTAATTTCCACAGAAAGCCACAAACGTCTCAATTTTATTTTATT
The DNA here is from genome assembly GCA_029204185.1 of Lerista edwardsae. Lineage (NCBI taxonomy): Eukaryota > Metazoa > Chordata > Lepidosauria > Squamata > Scincidae > Lerista > Lerista edwardsae. The sequence continues at coordinate 2,133,465 of JAJKFI010000102.1, read as the reverse complement.
TTCGTTTCATCAACCTTTCTTTCAGCCATCTGGATACCACTGCAGAATAAAATTTAGAGTATTTGGTGCTTCACAAAACCCTCAGATTCTTGCCTAATCTGGTGGATGCTATTCCCGGCTGAAGCTATTCTCTAACATGATGTAATGTCAGGAGATCTTGTTAAAATCTCCAGGTTTGCTTTCAGCTGTCTAGAAAATCACTGCAGATACCTGGAGACTTCAAGCCAATTCTGTAGAGTTAGCAGGCCTAGGGCCCAAGTTGCACGAATACCTTTTTCCTATGCCGGTATCTCTTGATTGAGACGTCTGGGGTTTGAGATTGTAATCCCACATGGCTTTAGGTTTACTTCCAAGCAAATGAGTTTTACAGTTTTACAAAGCACTTTACAGTTTCCTGTGTAAATTTGTGCCTATTTTGTTCTCTTGGGAATCATATTTCTTCCTGTGATTATTTTCCATCACAATGACTTTTTAGACTAGGATCCACTTTTTAGAATGGTGCTTGTGTTGGGCCCACCAGAAGTGATGTCATTAACCTAGAAGTGACATCATCAATCAGGAAGTGCCATCATTGTGACATAATCAAACGACACTCCTGGAATGCAAACTGGCATTCCTGGACTGCAGCAATTGCACAACCCTGACAGAAAGCAAGACGAGGACAAAATATTATGTAAACGCACTGAACTAAAAACAAAATTTTAAAAAAAACCCTCTCAGGAAAATCCACACTGTTAACACTCACAAAAGGAATATAGCAAGAGTAAGGTCTGCAGTTTCCAAGATGGCTGCTCTCAGTTTTCTGCGATCCACCTGACATCAGGCCATGACCCACCAAGTGGGTCCTGACCCACAGTTTGAGAAATACCGACTTAGAATGTATATAAAGCAAAGAGCACTCAAAAGTGCTTAATGCACATAAAAACCCTGTGATGTTGGTCAATAGTCATAACCCCACCCCATCCCCAATCCTGAGCAATGTGTGTTTTGCCGCAGGGCCCGTTAGTCAGGTGAGATTTGAATCTGGAACTTCCTGATCCTTGGCTGAGCTTCTTTGCCTCGCCATTGCAAATGGGGATCTAAAAATACCTGAACCCATCAGGCAACCTCTCTGCTGCGCTGCTGAACGGCGCCATGTTGGGTTGTCTGAGATAAAACGTCACCAGGTCATCTTCCTTCCCTGTTCAAGTTGGGAAGCAGGAAATGAGAATCCACTTCACTCCCTGCGCTACAGTGAGACCAGCTCTGCATTTTAGAGCACCCTCCGACCTTACCTTTCTGCCGGCACAGCAGCGGCTCTGCCAGCCGAGGGGGTTGGGAACGTGCCGTAAAGCACATTTGCGCCACCCAGTGACCCAGCAGTGCTGGCGGAGAGTCCTGCTGACGCTGCCTCCACAGTGACAGCCACCAACGCATGCAATGTGCCAGGTGGCAGAGGGGCCGTGGAAAGTGATTGCGAGGAGGGTAGGGCAGTGGTTCCCAAACTGTGGGTCGCGAGCCAATGTCAGGTGGGTCACGAAGCACCTAGCGCAGCCATATTGAAAATATGGGAAGATGGGATGCTGGAAAGGGGGAGGGCTGTGTTGCTTGTGTCATAGGATTTTTCTCCTTTCTGATTCACTTCATTATTGGAAAATGGCTGGAGAAATAACCAAACTTACTGGGTTATTTACTGCAACCTCAGGAAAGCAGCAGGCTCTGACCTTACAATGATGGCCCTTCAGGCCACGATGTCACTTCCGGTGAGACCCAGACAGACTGTCATTTTAAAAGTGGGTTCCAGTCAGCGACGGGATCTACAAATGATCCGGGGGAACGCTGGGCGGGACTTAGGCGGGACTTCCACTTGAGTGGCAGCCTGTCCGTAGCGTTCCACGGCTGCCTTGGCCTTGGGGGGGCTCCTGCTCACCATGGGGGACAGGTGAGGGCCCGCGTAACTCCCGCCCAGCATTCCCCCGGATCATTTGTAGATCCCATCGCTGGTTCCGGTGCTAAAAAGTTTGAGAACCAGTGGAATAGGGACCATTCTAGGTGGAGGAGGATGGAACAGGAGCAGATCAGGCCTGGTAGGCGACAAGATTAGCAGCGCAGGCTTCTGCTATATCTTAACCCCTGCTCCGGGTCTCCTGGCATTACATGGGACTGCTTTGATTCGCTTCTATTTAGCAGGTGCAGATCCAGGTAGCCCCAAAAGGTAGGCTGGGGAATTATTCGGCATAAAGGGGAAGACATCCTCATATCTCAAGGAGACCTCCAGCCGGCTCCAAAGCTGTGCTGAATACAGCAGAGGCCATGCAGCTCTACTACTCTTAGTAGTATCTTAAGAGCATCTTAGGATTGGGCTGCCCGTGACACTGCTTGTGGGCTTTCTAAATGGGACAGGAGAGGAATAGCCCACTCCAAAGAGTTTCAAGATCACATCCATCCATGGACCGCAGAGATTCTTTTTTGCAATGTTCCTTGGACTGACCTGCACCACCATTTCAAGATGCAGAAATGCCCGACAGGCTCTTCTCAGCTCGTAGAATCCGAGCGATCACTTCAATATTTTTCAGCTTCGGCTGGCTGACCTCGGGGACAAACAAGGGAAGGAAGCAGATTTATGACATATTATAAAACAGTCCAGTTGTTCTATCAGTGACCCCTGCGCGCAACCCAGGAATGCCATGCGCCCAAGGTCACAGGAGCCCCAGCATGGAATATCGAGCTCTGGTTTTAAATTTGATCTGGGACACTCTTCAAAATCCTAGTGGAAACCATTTCTGCTGGGAAATATTTGGCCAGACCCCTTCCCCTTTTAATTGAATGGATACTGTTACGGCATTCCTAGGGGACAGTGTGGAGCTGTGGGAAAGGGAGAGAGGAATGGACACAGTGTATGTATATCAAAGTGTGGAGGAGAGCATGAGATCCTCTTCCACCCAAAGCTTATTATCTGAAACCTAACAGCTGTATTAATCCCGCTAAATAAAACAAACACAACATTGTGGGTAATACCTTTTATCAGGCTCATTTACACCTGAGTCCAGTGTGACTTCGTCGCACCTATCACGTATTTGTCTGGAGCCGGATTGTCAGCTTACAAATGCTGTTGCCTTCGCAAGCGCAGCCAAGGCTACAATCTTACGCGCGCACTCTCAGAAGCAGGGCCGAACCAATAGAAGCCAGCCCCATTGAACCCAATGGGACTTCTCAATAAATCTGCATGAAGGCTAGAAGATCATTTCATGTATGTTGGGATTAGAACTTTAAGCGATGTACAATACAATCCTATGCATGTCTACTCAGAAGAAAGTCCCATTGGGTTCAATGGGACTTACTCCCTGGAAAGTGTGCAGCTGTAGTGTGAGACAAAACAAAAAGGGACATCGATTTAATATAATTATTTGGTACTGTTTATTCCATGTAATATGTCTTAAAGACCATTCTGGTTGAAAGATGGAAAGCAAAATAATAAAGTTGATCTACCTTTACATGTCTTGATCCGGCTTGACACTAGGCTGGATGTGTCCTGGCAGAAATTCAACAGGTGAAATCCTCCAATTGCTTGCTGGAGATATACCTGATGAATATCTGCCTGCTGCATCTTTGCACGGTACAATCTGTGCCAAGTTAGGAAGGGTCCTAAATTTTAGGAGGATGCGATAGAAAGTTGAGATGTTAAGACAGACCATTATAGTCCAGGGTTTCGGTTTGAAGATGACAAACCTAAGAGTGGTCCAAGCATACTTTACAGTGGCCCTTGTGCCAATCAGGCTTTGCTGGCCTAACTGTGCCAGCCTAACTCCAGGCTAAGACTGTGTCCTTAGTATGCTTACACATCAAGTAGATGAGCTGTTGCTTTACCTAGTAGAAAAGAATAAGGATCGATGTAAGTGTGGTTAGGTGTGTGTTTTTTTCCTTTAAGAAACACTGAAACAATTGTCAGGAAACCAAATAGCCTGAATGAGTCATTCATACATCTATTAAAAGGTGCTGATAGCCCTGTGTTGCAAGATCATTTACGATGGCATTTTTAAACGATACATTTTTTTCCCCCACTCAGATTCTAAATGAACTCACAGCCAGATTCCTGGCAATTTGATTGAGAATTCCCACAATTAAATTAGACTTACTTCTTGGTAATGGTGAGAACTGATGCAAGTTTGGAAAATTAATTGCCATGTATTCTTTAACTACTGTATGTACCCGGAATCACATCTTGTGTTAGAGATGCATATTCCAGCAAGTCAAACGCTTGCTCCACTATTTCTCCTCTCCATGCACCAATAGGTTGGCTGCTTTTTTAAAAAAAAATGTGGTGCATGTGTTTTTTTATTGATCCATCCATCTTTCACTTTACACTTATATACAATTATATAACAAATCATGCACGGGATAGATAGAGTCGATAGAGGGATGTTCTTTTCCCCCTCTCACAGTACCAGAACCAGGGGACATCTAATAAAATTGATTGTTGGGAGAGTGAGAACGAATAAAAGGAAATACTTTTTTTTACCCAGGGGGTAATTAATCTGTGGAACTCCCTGCCACAGGAGGTGGTGATGGCATCTGGCCTAGGTGCCTTTAAAAGGGTATTGGACAGATTTCTGGAGGGAAAGTCCATCATGGGCTATAGGCCATGATGGGCTGTGCAGAAAAATTCCGCAAGGAAGTGCTCTGCTGGAGTTGAAAATCTCCACGAAACCTTACTTCAGTTCTGCTCAGTGCTAGTTGAGAAGAGCACACTGTTCCGGATTTTCAAGAGGAGGGGAATTTTTTTTGTACTTAGAAATGAAGCTGCTTTCACTGTATTACACTGCTTGCATTTCGTTTTGCCTTTTGCGCTAGTGCATTCTGGGACGTAAATATTGTGTAAGCTAGTGCTAAAATAGAAGCGTCACCCGACGATCAGTTTGATTTATGTGTCTGGCGAGCTCTGTGGAATTTGATGCATCGCTGCATGTTGTCACCTGGTCCAAAATGGGTCATGCCCCCTTTTTAGATTTCTATGGGTTTCATCTAAAGCCTATGAAGATGAACGGTATCTCCTAAATGATTTATAATGGGTTTATGGATGTCTCCCTCACTGTATTGCAGCATTACTCATTGTGTAGCCGAGTCTGATGTAAACACGCTCAACACTAAGCCCTACTCTGTTCCAGAGGGTGTACTTAGGAATGCATGTGCAACACTAAAGCATAGGCCTTGTACATTTCTCAAAGGACAAGTGTAAGGCAGAGGTGTCATCCTATCGGAACGGGGCGGTACCCCGTTCCGGTAGTTCCGGGGAGAGCAGGAACGGAGCAGCAGCGCGCGGTAGACTCCGCGCGCTGTTTTTGCCTGCCCACCCACCCCTGCACCTGAATCGCTCTGTAAGAGAGCTCTTCCGGGCGCAGGGAGGCGTTGCCGGGCGCCGCAAGGGGGCGGGGAGCTACAGCTCACCCGTCCGTCCCCGCAGCGTTCCGGATCCTGGCGCCAGCAGCGTTCCGGTTGCTGGCGCCAGTGAATGACGTCACTGGTGTAAGGCCACATCTTAGAGTATTGTGTACAACAAGACATGGGGGGAAATAAGCAAGCATCTTGTTGCAAGCATCTTGTTGTCTACTGAACTCCCTGAGGCACCTGGTGAGCCACTGTGAGATACAGGAAGCTGTACTAGATGGGCCTTTGGCCTGATCCAGTGGGGCTCTTCTTTTGTTCTTATGACACTTCTTGCATCCATTTTTGAGAGGAGAGTCAGTCCAGACCATAAGTCACTGACTTTCCACTTTTTTTTAATCTGAAGTCACTGAACGTGCTAAAAGAATGTAAGAAGAGCTCCTCTGCATCAGGCCAAAGGCCCATCCAATGTTCTGTATCCTGCAGGCTTGTATCTTGTGATGTATCTTTTTTTCCACCCTAGGGATGTGAAGCGGTCACTGCGCCAGCCCAAGCGCTGGTTAGGATTGTGCCCTTACTCCTTCCCAAGTGAATGTTTCGGCTCTGCTTGAATTCAAGTTCAACTTTTGAACTTGCAAAACTGACCGAATCAGGAATTAAGGAAAACCAGTTTTCCCCCGTGTCTGGTTATTAAAAGAGTTTCAATCCTCTAAGCAAGGAAGCAAAGAGGGGAAAAATAATTAAGACAAGGGCCCCCGTCTTAGAAGCGTTTTTATCTCCTCTGTCTGAACCCCTGTAATAAAGTCGGTTCCGCCTAGGATTAACGATCGCACTTGAGATAGACACATTGAAAGACGTAATTTATCAGTGTAGAAACTATTTCCATGCTACAAACTCATCAGGGCTGTTCTGGAAATTATATGTTAAAGTCTCGGCAGGCTGCTTATTTCCTAATTAAGGGCACAACCCTAACCTGGAGTGAGGTCGGCACAGTTAGGCCAGCAAAGTTTGGCCGGCACAAGGGACACCGAACAGTATGTTTGGACCACTCTCAGAGTCAGAGAGGCCAACACACTGATGTGCACAGTGGTGTCATTCAAATGATTTAGGAACAGGAACTCACTTTTGATTGGCACTTGTCAGGAGCCCGGAACCCAGCCACGGAGCCCGTTAGGATCCGGAACGCCCGTTCTGGTCCGTCCCCCCTGAATGACATCACTGGATGTGCACCATCCTCCCTGACTGCGAGAGTGGTCCAAACATGCTTTATGGTGGCCCTTGTACCCTTTACGCACTTTACCTTGGCCCTGTTGGTGGTGCTTTAATCATTTAATGCAATTCGTTTTCTTATTAACAAGAGATTGGATATTTCAATAGAAAAATGTCATATGCATAAAAAGTATTGGCATTGTGATCTGAAACCTCCTGCCATTCCAACAAAAGGAAATAAATGCCTCTTACAGGAAACAACACAGATGGAAACTTCAGGGCTTGCTAAGGTGGTTGCACATTGCAACTTTGGCACAGGCCCGCACAGCAGTGTCGTCGCTTCCGTAGAGCTGTTCCCATGAAAAGGATGTCAGTCATTGAGAGCTGGTTGGGCAATTGCTGGATGTCGATGTTCGCTGCATTTGAAATATGTGTTGGCGGCAGATAATGCGATTTCATAACCATGCCAAAGAACAAAAGAGAAATCCCTGTGCGAAATGTCTCTGCAATTTATGAATGGGACTTGGTGCCGACTATTAGGGCTTTCTCTTTCACCATTACTGAAAGAGTTTAAGCCAAAGAACACCTGTGTGTAGGAGGCATCTGCCTCTTGATTTCATGGTGAGAGGAAACAAGAGCCCAGGGCATCTCTCTCATTCAGGTGCACCAGACACCCTGATCCACAATTCAGCTAAGAGGGATTATTTCGAGAGGAACAGATTTAGAGCGCAATCCTAAACTGGAGTTAGGCCGGCATAAACGAAGCCAGCAAAGTTTGGCCAGCACAAGGGCCACCATAAAGCATGTTTGGACTACTCTCAGAGTCAGGGAGGATGGCGCACGTCTGTGTGCTGGCATCTCTGAATTCGACAGTGGTCCAAACATACTTTATGGTGGCCCTTGTGCCGGCCAAACTTTGCTGGCTTAGTTTATGCCGGCCTAACTCATTTTAAGATTACACACTTAGTCATGTTGAAGGCAACAGGATTAGACCTAACCTGTGCCTTAACTGGTTGGGAAGATGGAGTTGTCATCCTGCAAACTGAGGCTGCACTCCTTGGCACGGAGTAAGACCCATTGAACTCAGTGGGGCTTCCTTCTGAGTAGGCATGCATAGGATTGCACTGAGAGTTCTTTGGTCTCCAACCTCTTTTTAACCATATAGCAGCTTCCCAGTAAGGTATAGAGACAGCCCTGTGAAAGGGGCAATGAAGTTATTTGTGTCTGAGGGCACTATCCTAACCTGGAGTTAGGCCAGCACAGCTAGGCCAGGAAAGTTTGGCCAGCACAAGGGACTCCATAAAGTATGTTTGGACCTCTGTCGAATTCAGAGAGGCCAGCACACAGACGTGCGCCATCCTCCCTGACTCTGAGAGTAGTCCAAACATGCTTTATGGTGGCCCTTGTGCTGGCCAAACTTTGCTGGCTTCGTTTATGCCGGCCTAACTCCAGTTTAGGATTGCGCTCAGAGTCAGAGGCCAGTGCACAGACATGCAACATCCTCCTTGACTCCGAGCGTGGTCCAAACACACTTTATGGTGGCCCTGGTACCAGCCAAACTTTGCTGGTCTAACTGTGCCTGCCTAACTCCAGGTTAACTCCAGGCCTGTCTCTGCCCCCTGCTGGGCCCAATCCTGTCTTCAGCCTTCCTTCCTCCCACCCCATTCTGCCCTCCCCCCGCCTTTCCTCCTGCCCTCCACCTGCCTGGGAAGCTTTGCCATCAGATGGCAGTAACACTTACTGCCAGCCACTCCAGCAGTAGCTCTTCCTAGTGCTGAGGCCCAGTGCCACCTGGTAGGTGTCTCTTACAGTACTTTTGCGACACCTTGCATTGGCAGTACAAACGTATCACTGGCGCTAGCGTCATTAGGATTGGTCCCTTAATCAGTCAAGGCGTTAATGACAGATCTTTAATTTGAGTTCTCTTGGGAGTGAAATGGCGGGTTAAAGATCAGAGCAAGGAGTACCCCGTTCTGTAGGGGACGTTTCCTCCACCGTTAACCTAAAGGTATGGTGCGTCCCTCATTGACTGCAACCGTGATATCCTTTCATGGGGTGATGAGGGCTTGCTTGGACAAGCTCCGCAGTTGGTTAATGCGCTATTTATTTGTGTTGTGTGCCCTTCCTTCCTCATTACCCGACCGCAAGAGATTTGTGTGGGCTAATTGACAAATGCAAAGGTTGCGATGGCAGGGCAGGACTCTTATCATGTGTCAGTTATCCATTCTTCCAAATTGCATTGTTTGTGCAGCTGTTGTGCAAAACAGGCCATGGGGTTTATTTTGGTTGCATGATGCAGGGGGCGTGAAAGAGAAGGGTCTTCTTTCTATTGTGACATAGCTGAGATCAAAGAATTAAAATAACACTGTTTGAGATCACGCTCGGCTAAAGAGCTGAGCCCTGGTGTGATGATATCAGCGCAGTTCTGGAGGCAGAAGGAACTTGGGACTTCTCCTCCTGAAAGGAAGGGTCACTGCAGCCAGACTGAAATTGGCACCAGTTAGAAATATGATTGCAATGTTGTTTTAAGAAGAAAGAAAGTTAAGGGTGATTTCAGAAGCATGTTCCACGTATGTTGAGGTACAGAGGACCCAGAACCTATTTGTGGAGTTAAGAGAATTGTGGGGGCAAAAAATGTTCCCTGGAGTGTATCATTTCTGGCTTCCTGGATTGTATCATTTTCTGGTGAGGGGTTTGCCTGTGCAAACTTTGATCTAAGGAAAACCCCACTTTGCCTAGCACAGTGATGACACGTGTGTCAAAACTGACACACCTTGATGTTCTGGGTGACACACAAGCGTTCACCAACATCCGACAACAACTGAGCTTTTTTACTCAGATTTCAATTTATTAGATTTGTACTCTGCACTCAAGAGTTGTACAAATTTATTAGGTCTGTACATAGGGCACTCAAATCATTTTTGTAATGATTCAGTGCTTATTTGTACAACGCACAGCCCTACGCATGATTGGACGGTATTTTTTAAAAAATAAATGAATGTGGAAATAATTAATTCTCTTTTATTTGAGGCGGGGAGTGACACACCAGTGGAATCAAGCTAGGCATTTTTCACACAGCCAGCTCAACAGGTTCACCATCACCGGCCTAGCAGGTGAACCACAAATACAGAACAATTAATTTGTAGCGGTAGACAAGAGATTACTACTTGCGAATGTGTGAGCTGCAAAGGCTAGTTGGTGGTTTTGTGGTCGTCTGCCTTTCATTTTCTTTTGCAGTCACATCACGCTGTCCCGGGGTCAGGGAGCAAACTGATGCCCCTCATCTATTCAGTAACCCCCAGCATCTGCCGCCACCCTCACTCACCTTTAGATCCCAGAGCCTCGCGTGAGGTTCCATTGCACACCAAAAGTGTTCTGAAGCTCTCAGAACGTTTTTAAACAATACAGGTTTTCCTGTTATTTCCTGTAGCTTTTCCTACAAAACCAGCATGGGAGGGGAGTGCACCTGTGTGCAATTGTCTCCCCCACCAAAACAGTAGCACCACCACTATTCTTTTGTCTTGGGAGTATTTTGAATCTTTCCTTGTATCTTTTTGATCAATCAATGTTGTATCATGTGTCAAGTTTTTAAAAACTCCCCGCACATGGAAAATTAGCATGTGAGGGAGAATATTCTCATTGAAATGCTATTTTTCTACATTTAAGTTGAGGGTTTTTCTCTCAAGGGGATGGACAGGATTTTTCAAATTTGCCATTTCCCCACCTGCTGCTGGAAGTGGTCAATTCCAGGAGAAGCTTCACCTTCGATTCCCCAGATTTGACAAATCTGACATCTTCGTCCTCCTTTTCTAGTGTTCGTTGCGGAGTCTGTGTCTGGGCTGTACCCCCCTGTCATGGTGGAACTCCCCCTTGAACAACACGATTCCTATGCCCAGAATTCAAGCATTTCACAGAGAAAGCTAGACCATGATTCTTTTCATTTAATATTTGAGATTCTGTTTTTGTTTTTAAATGGGAGAGTGTCCAAACAGGAGAAGCTCCTGCAGTCGGATGTAGATGTAGATGATGTAGTCGGATCATCATAGATTGATCTCCCAAGTAAAACCTAGACCTGAAATGGGAATTTCCTGGGATTGTCAATCTCCTCTTCTTGGTTATGAAACCCAGTTCCCATTCATTTGTCACTTAATGTCACTTAAATAGAAAAACTTGTTTTGCAGGAAGATAAATATATTTCCTGAAAGGTTTGCGAGCCCAGCCTCAAAACAAGTTGCTTGGTTGGTTTGGTTTCATTTATTTATTTTTTGGCTCTGTAAATCATTAATTTTCACTTTCTGTCCCAGCATGTCACTCATCAAATGATTTTTACACACTGGAAGCAGGAAAAGGCCGTGGCATTTACAGCAAGCATTTTCTTGGCATCGACTGCTATGATGGGCTTATGAAACCCGAGGAGCTCTTTTGTGTATGCTGTGAGTCAGCAGTGCAGAATTCATGCTCGTTTATGGGATGTCGTGATAATTAACCCAGCAGGAAGCAAACGACTGATTGATTTATATTTAGGGGCGCACTCACACAAACACAGACGTACCCAGCGTTCGTAAGGAATCTGGTCTGAAACAGAGATTGATTTTCAGTCTGATAGTTCTGTTTACTCTGGAGTCCAATGGCACTTGCTGCCAAGGAAGTGCACACACACAATTGCAGTAGTGCAATAGCATGCACACCTGAACATATTGTCCTAGGAATACTGCTTTGGCTATAGGAATATAGCCAATTGGCCTGCTTGGTTTCCCCCCCTCCCATGGTACAGTTCACACAGGAACATGTGCCCCTTGTCCCCGACTTCCTTGCGCTCAAAGGCCCTATATGTACATCACAGTGCACATAACCCAAACACATACAAGATCCTGCTCACACAATTCATACCCTTAGAGCACAATCCTAAGCTTGAATTAGGCCGGCACAGTGAGGCCAGCAAAGTTTGGTCAGCACAAGGGACACCGTAAAGTATATTTGGATCACTCTCTGAGTCAGAGAGGCCAATATACAGATGTGGGCCATCCTCCCTGATTCAGAGAGTGGTCCAAACATACTTTACGATGTCCCTTGTGCCGGCCAAACTTTGCTGGCGTGACTGTGCCGGCCTCACTCCATGTTAGGATTGCGCCCTTAATTTAAGCAAGCAGGGCCAGTTCATTGAGACAGATGAATATGTGGACAAAACTCATGAATGAAATCTTGCAGGATGTAGGGAGTTCTGTGCTTTGGGTGGAGTTTGAATGCTTCGTTTTTAAACGGTGGTTATAAATGACTTTTGCATTCTGGATTGTGGGTGGGTTGCCAGCGCTGCCTTAATTTCATGAAACTGAGTTTGCTTGCATTTTAGATGGTGGCAGATTGTTCTAAATTCTGGAACCAATTAGTTCCCGGCAGTGTAATTACCTGAAAGATGTAAATAGTTGCATGTAAAGTGTCATCATAAATAAGTGTTAATTACCTTCCTGATTAATTTTTGCTATAACCTCCAAAGGCCTTCAGGCATGGGAACTTTAGGTGCAGCCTAATTTATTAAGGGCTATTAGGATCCCAAATTTACAATTGCACGGTTGAATTGATAATGTCGGGTGTTGGGCTCTGTGACAACAGCTACCATTGCACACCAGGTGAGAATTTTTTAAACATTGAGTATTGGGGAATCAGATGAATAGGGAGTTCAGGTGCCGTATCTTGCAGAAGAAAATGCTCTGGGAATGGGGTGCTTCCTTTATCCATCAATTGTTGACTAGCACTTGGTTATTCCTGAAAGAATTGGAAGCTGAAATGTGCTATATGCTTGGCAAGCCTAACCAGTTATCACAGTTCAGTTCAGTTGGGGAATTGCAGTTCTGTGACCAGATGACTGGAAACACAAGAGAATGATCCAAAATTAGTTTCTAGTTGGTGCTTCCTCTTTTAAGGACAGTTCAAAAGTATTCTAGGACAAGAGATCCTTTGGAACTTTGCATGAAAAATGGTTGCTTATCTACTGAGTGAGAGCTTTGTTCTCTACATGAATCCACACTTTCCATCCCATATTTCGGTCATATTTTTTTTTAAATCAGCTCTTCCAATCATGGATTAAAACAGGTGTACCCAATACAGAGTGCAATCCTAACTTGGAGTTAGGCTGGCGGAGTTAGGCCAGCAAAGTTTGGCCGGCACAAGGGCCAACATAAAATGCGTTTGGACCACTCTCGGAGTCAGGGAGGATAGCGCACGCATGTCTGTGTACTGGCCTCTCTGACTCCAAGAGTGGTCCAAACAAACTTTGCGGTGGCCTTTGTGCTGGCAAAACCTTGCTGGCCTAACTGTGCCGGCCTAACTCTAGGTTAGGATTGCGCTCATAGTTGAATACAAGTGATGGGATTTCCAAACAGAAGCCCCTTTTTGCTTGGAGAGTGGCGGAATGCTCCACGAAGAGGCTCTTTCGCACAAGCACCAGAGCTCGACAGAAGTATTGTGACATCCTAAAATTGTATCCAACATGAGCACCACGGGCAGTCAAGGTAGCAGAAGCAGAACTTCACAAAGCGCCCCACAGCAATCGGTTGGGGGGCTTTGTGCTTCCACGGCCCCAGAGGTCAACCTTGAAACCGAATCAACCCTCCTCGGTTTCCCTTTGGTTTTGATGCTCCCGAGTCAGCAGATTTATAGGCCTTCTTGTGTTGCAAGTTCATTCATTTTCTGCTCGTATTTACCTTGCAACGCTGCGCAGCGTTCCCAGCAAAGATCTCATTTCTGCCCCCGAGCAGAGCCGATGTGCCAAGAAGGAGCTGATCCATAAATCTTTCCTTCCGTTGTCATTTCTTCCAAAACAGATTTAACTTTTTGCCTGGGAGGGAAGGGTGTCTTGCCATCGCTGGTGTGCAGACAGGGCAATTAATTAGGGCTTCTCTCAGACTTCTCCCTCCTTGTCTCCCTTTCCCCTTCTCACCACATCTGCCATTTGGATCCGTGTCGGCAGCAGTCTTTTGTTCTAATCAAGATGTTTGAACTACAGTCCGGTAGAAAATGCAGCAATACCATGTTGTGTCCAGTGGTCTTGAGAAGTGCCATCAAGTAGATGTTCTACAAGAACATCTACAAGAAGTAGATGGTTAGGGCCAGTGGTGTCATCTAAATGATTTAAGAACAGGTACTCACTTTTGATTGGCACGTGTCGGGACCTGCCCACCGGAAGTGACGTCATAAGCCGGAAGTGATGTTGTGGCAGGAAGGGACATGAAAAAAGCCCTTTTTGAGGCCTCAGACAATTTTAAACTGACCCAACAGTTGCAACAGTATTCCACAGCACCCCCAGAACATGTGAAGGAGGCCTGGCATCATGTTAAAGTGACCCAAAACCCCAGAGCAGCTCATTTTTCAGTGGCAAGGCAAGGCAAGGCTCCGCTCGCTGCCTGCCTGCCTGGCTCTGAGAACATGCAGGCAACTCAAATGTGCAGAAAATTCAAATGTTGCAGGGGGCGGAGTCGACGAGTGGGCGGGCGAATGGGCGGGGCCAGCCGTAATCCTAGGAACCGGTACTCGTGTACCCCCGCATACCCCCTGCATGACATCACTGGTTAGGGCTCATTTACGGGCTTTATGTGATATAAACAATGGGGATACTTCCAAGCCTAGAGGCCCACTTGGAATCCTTCTGTATTCTATAGTCCAGTGGTTCTCAAGCTTTTTAGCACCGGGACCCACTTTTTAAAACGACAATCTGTCAGGGACCCACCAGAAGTGATGTCATGACTGGAAGTGCTGTCATTGTGACACCAGAACCTGCCACTTTCCTAAGAATGCAGCAGTACGTTGCCTTATTTCTCAGCTATTTTCCAATAGCAAACTGAGTCAGAAAGAACAAGACTATTTACAGCCGTGACACAAGCAAAACCACCACCCAGCCCTCCCCTTTTCCAGCATCCCGTCTTCCCATATTTTCAAAATGGCTGCTCGAGGTGCTTTGCGCCCCACCTGAAATTGGCTCGCGACCCACTGGTGGGTCCCGACCCACCATTTGGGAGCCACTGCTTTCGAGGGTTGGTTCTAAGGATGACAGAGAAGACGGTGTAAGCGAGGGAGGCGGAAGAAGTGCTACTGGAGATAAATGGGGCTGATTTCTATGGGGATGTCTTTAGGATCAGGGTGCCAGTAAATGAGATGGAGACGGCAATGCAATTGACTTGTTAAAGGTCATGCCGTGAGTCAGACCCCAGAATAGAACTGGTGTCATTGCCATTTACAGCCAATGTCTTATCCGTTGGACTCGGCTAATTGCTTCGTTTCTAAGCTGTCGCCTGCCTTTCATTTTTGGTTTTAATGGAAGTTGGGTTTCCGTGGGGTTCGGATGTTTCGGTGAACATCTTCCACCTTCTCCCTCCCTCCCTCCCTCCCTCCAAAACCTATTGCTTTCCCAAATAGTTCAAAGCAGTTTGCAACATGAACACAGCAACAACCAACAATGCAAATCCACTCAATAACACACCTGCAAGTTAAAGGGACCCTCCCCCCAAAAGAAACACCCCGATCAGTCAAATGCTTGTTGCTTGAGAGAAGTCTTACAACCCCTCCAAAAACTTAGGGTGCAATCCTAACTTGGGGTTAGGCCGGCACAGTTAGGCCAGCAAAGTTTGGCTGGCAAAAGGGACACTGTAAAGCGTTTGGACCACTGGTTTGTGTGCTGGCCTCCCTGACTCCGAGAGTGGTCCAAACAAATGTTCCCCTCAATGCATGTTCTTTTAACATGCACATCCCACCATTGGTGTTTTAATGGCGTGTTGAATGCCCCACTGTTCATTTTTCCTGGAGTCTTTCTGGTCCTCCTATACTGTAGCAATTCACAAAACTCTCTTGGCTCACCACCCAGATGGGAAAGTGAATGCTCACCCCTGGCTGTTCTGATATAGAATACCCTTGTGCTAAGCTCCGTAGAAGCCAGTGCCTTGTAAAAAATGCTTCCCTCCAGAAATTTCACCCACCCAAACCTTGATTTCTGAGCTGCATTGATTTATGGCTTTTTAACCATTTTCTTTGGTGTCGCGCTGGAAACAGGCAGGAGGACAAAACAGTATCACGTAGCAAACTTGTTGGTGCCTCTTGGGAGGGCTGGAAATATATTTTTCTGGGAGTGAATTGCTTTGTACACATGCATAAGTGTGTACACACACACACACACACACACACACACACACACACACATGCCTCTTCCAACATTTTAAAAACAAAAAAAAATAGGAACATGCCTTTGATTGGGTGTTGCTTGGGGCCAGGAAGCCACACCTGTGGGGTCTGGGGAGGTAAAAGGCCAATGCCATTTCCTCCAATTGATTAGCAGCCAGCATACTTGGGGATTTTAATAGAAATGCTTTCCCTGCTGCAGGTTATTTTATTGCGCCGTACAAAGGCATAATAAACATATTCTCTGCCCCAAAGAGCTTACAGGGTCAATGTTCAATCAACTGAAGATGAAAATTGGAGTCACTTGCTGCCAAGATTAGATGTTTTGGGCATCTCCGCACTACAACACATGCTAGGTTCTGTTGCATCAAATCACCTTCTTTAGCTGTCTTGGCAAGCGCCACCTCCTATGGTTTAACCCTCTCCTTTCTCTGTCTCTTCTCCCACCAGGTTCCCCTTCTCTGCGGGCCTACCCGCTCATCTCAGTCATTACCAGGCAGCCTTCGGCGGTCTCCCACTTCATCCCCACGGCGAGTGCTTCTCGGGTGCTCTCCCCCCACCCACCCCCAGGAAGCACCTGCTCGGAGACCCAGGCCAGCGAAACACACGGGAGCAGCGAATCGGAGACAGAGCAGCCCACCCCCCGCTTGAAGAAACCCCGCCGTAGCCGGACCATCTTTACGGAGCTGCAGCTGATGGGGCTGGAGAAGAAATTCCAGAAGCAGAAATATCTATCCACACCAGACAGGTGAGTCGAGGAGACTCGGACCGCATGGTCTTCCCAGCTAGTGAGGGATTTGAGAACTGCGAGGTGGGTTTTCGTCCCAGACCCTGCAAGTTCCCTTGGTGGGAACTCTTTTCAGCTATTCGGGTGCTGAGAGCCCGGTGATGGTTTCTGAGCATGTGAAGATGAGCCTGCTGTCAGCTGAGTGCTGGGGCACATGACCGGATTAGATTTCAAAGGTCCCTTGCCCTAAAATCAAAGGCGACACGATGGTATACAGCCCAGGCATTGCAAGTGTTTGATCCATGTGCATGCCAGCATGTATCGCTGTGGAGTGATACGTATGAGAAACGGAGGAGAAAACTTGCTTCCTTGCTCATACCCTTTGCAAGGGGGACCGATATACTCCCATTGACGAGGGTACTGGAGCAGGAGGAGAAGTCAACTGGGTATTGAGTGAGAAGCTTCCTGGACAATTAGCCCTAAGTTGTGGCCCAAAGCTTCATAGAAGCTTCATTTTTGTCCCCTTGTTTAAACCCCATGCACACATGTTCGGGAACCTCCATTGCTTATGCCATGCATGGCCAACCTTTCAACTTTGGGGCTCTTGGTCCTTTAACAATTGAGTAGACGAGGGAATTACAGCAGGTGTCGTTTGCCATCTCACAGACTGCCAGCTTGCACAGATGACAAGCTGCACTTGCTGAAATTCCCTCCTCTAAGCAACCATCAAAGGTCCAGGAGCCCTAAAGTCGAAAGGTTGGCCACCCCGGGGCCTATCCTGTCATCCACGTGTGCTTTTTCCAAACGCATCAAGTCACACAGGTTGCATTTCAAGTACTTGGAAACTTACGGCGGTGGTCAGATGTCTGCCAGTGCTCCAAACACTTCTGGACACTTAAGACCGTCACATTTCCAGAAGTGCTCCGTGGGAGAGCTCTTTGCAACCTTTTTAGCAACGTGTCCGTCTTCATGACAGTTCAAGCACCTGGGCGGCGAATGGGGCGCTGGAACCTCACATGACTCATTGGACAACACCATCAATCACGCAGTCCTGCTGCGGCTTTAATTTCCTGGCACTCGAACACCCCAGCGTTGTGCGTGACTGAGCCTGCCGAGTAAAGTCTGCTCCTACAGCTCTTCTGCCTTCTGCAGCTCTCTCTGTTTGTTGCTCTCGTCTCCTAGACAGTGCCAGCAAAACATTCAACCAGTGCGGTGACAGCTTGTCATGGTTGCAGGTAATCTGATGGCAGGGAGGCACGTGCTAGTCAGTGCAAGGAGGCCAACCATTTCCCGCAAAGGTTTCCACGCAAAGGTTGCGCGCTTCCATACGCACACCAGAAGCAAGCGCACACTCATTTCCTCAACATGGGAATAAGCTCCAGCCTTGGAACTGAAAGTTGGAACTGGAAGCCTTGGAACTGGAAGTTGGCCGTGTTAGATGTTCCCATCATCCTCTTCTTCCTGCCTCTCCTGGGTGCCACCATCTTGGATTGTGTGAGCGCTCATGTGATCCAAGATGGCGGCACCTTGAAGAGTCAGGACAAAGAGTCTTATGTCTGCCATGACCACACTAAATTTGGGGATCTCTGCTCTACCGCAAGCTCACTTTTATACACTGTTGTCACTTTTTCCCCTTCCCCAAGGGCCTAATTTCCCCAAACAAAATTGTCAAACTGGCCCTCAGTAACATTTGTCTCACTGATGGATTGAAGCCCACACAAAGTAGACCTTGAACCATTCAGAGCCACCCCTTGGTGAGTCATTTTTCAGCAGGGGCCCAATGGGAACCTGTCACCTGTTTTCAACCTTGGAGCTGAAAGCCTTTAATACTCTTGGATAGCGCGACGAAGGAGGAACGCAAGACGTCATGTGTACACAAGCAGTGGAAGTCCACTGCAGAGAAAACCGTGGCAAATTACGGCATCATTCAAAGTCAGCGAGCGTGCAGTCGTTGGGGTGTGTGAGCCATGCCAGGGTGTATCAGTTTTGGCTTACACAGCCCTCACCCCTTTTGTGTTTCTGGTTCACTGCTGTCAATCATAGAAGAGGCATACCCAAAAAGCAATTGCATAGGCTTCAGGCAGGGTTCCTTCCTTGCTTGGCTAGTTTCATGCAGGGAGGTTTTGATTTCAGCTCTAACTGATTGGCTTCGAGGGGTTGGTTTCATAAATAGACAGAACTTGGCTTTGGGGAATGACGTCCCGCACACCTCTCCAATGATGTCACTGAAGGCTCTGGCCAGGAGTGTCAGAGCCCAATGTGGGACATTCCCATGGCTCCCCCATACTCCCCATGGGTCCCCCACTCCCCACACAGCCATGGCAAGAAGTGCGCTGTTTGAACAGACTGCCATTGATTTTGAATCTTGGAACAGGACCAATGGCAAGAACCTGCTATTTGGCATCCCAGAATTCTTCCCTCCAGTGTATGAGCACTTTGTTAATTTTCTGCAGGATACAGGATGATCAGATGTATTATTGTGTAATGCCAATAAAGGTTTCTCGACTCGGATGATCAGATGTTGGCTGCGGGCTACTTTTTCTCGCCGGTCACCATTCATTTGTTGCTGTTTTCTCTCTTGTTTTCTAGGCTGGATCTTGCCCAGTCATTGGGCCTCACACAGCTCCAGGTGAAGACCTGGTACCAGAATCGCAGGATGAAGTGGAAAAAAATGGTGAGTGATCTTATGGTGGACCTCATGGAAAATAAGGACTCTTACAAGAGAAGGAATCGCCTTCAATGCACTATTGCCCCACCCAGTAGCTTAGCAATAGTGAGGCTGCACAGTATTGCAGGCACTGGAATGCACCGCATACGTGGCCGCTCCCACTCGAGCCACTCCATGCAGTGATGGCAACTGTCATAATATTCTACAGGGCCTATTCATCATAAACTGCAGGAGCTCAACCATAAATCTGAAATTCCCCTTAACTATTCCTACCCAAATGCCCCAAATTGATTGCATACCTTGGATATATTTTGCAATGCAAAATCAATCAGGGCGCAATCCTAACCTGGAGTTAGGCCGGCGCAGTTAGGCCAGCAAAGTTTGGCCGGCACAAGGGGCACCGTAAAGTATGTTTGGACCAGTGATGTCATGCACCCACTACGCACCACTACGCGAGTACCGGTTCCTAGAAGTTGAGCTGGCCTCGCCCACTTGAAGCTGGCCCCTGCTATTTAACCAGGGAACAGTTGAAGCAAAGTATGTATATACACATCTCTAGAAAGCAAAGCAATAGAAGTTAAATCAACACTAACCACAAGCTGAAGTTATTACAAACATGATCACATCCATGGCAACAATCATGACATCACTTCTGGCTTATGACATCACTTCCGGTAAGCGGACCCTGACAAGTGCCATTCAAAAGTGAGTACCTGTTCCTAAATCATTTGGATGACACCACTGGTTTGGACCACTCTCGCAGTCAGACAGGCCAGCACCCAGACGTGCGCCATCCCCCCTGACTCTGAGAGTGGTCCAAATGCGCTTTACGGTGGCCCTTGTGCCGGCCAAACTTTGCTGGCTTAACTGTGCTGGCCTAACGCCTGGTTAGGATTGCGTTCTCAGTCCCTTAACTTGTGTTTGTACATGAGCTATTTCACAATTAATGTTAATATTGTTTCACAAAATGAGCATGTTTTCTTCATGCTCAAAAACTAAGTTCAGGCGTGCCCAGGTATCCACAGTTTCAGTTATCCACGGATACCATGGATACTGGGACTCCTATTAAAAAGACAGGGGAACATTAAACAAATCTCCTTTTTTACCTTGTGGCAGCAAAACCATTGATAAGAACACAAGAAGAGCCCTGCTGGATCAGGCCAAAGGCCCATCTAGTCCAGCTTCCTGTATCTCGCAGTGGCCCACCAGGTGCCTCAGGGAGCACACAAATCTTTCATACTGGGTCAGAAATCAGACATTGCATGCATGGTAGGACAATGTGATAGAGTTTCCGTGATAGTAAATGCTTCCCTCTGTGTTTGCTCTAGGTTCTGAAAGGGGGGCACGAAGCTCCCACAAAACCCAAAGGCCGCCCCAAGAAAAACTCCATTCCCACCTCCGAAGAGATTGAAGCAGAGGAAAAGCTGAGCAGCCAGGCTCAGAAAGAGGCGCTGGAGGAAGGCCAACCCACGGAAGAGGCAAGCAAGGACCCAGCAGATACCACTTCGGAGTCAGAGGAATCCCCAAAGCACACACCGGAAATGTCCGCAGGGGACACAACAACGTCAAGTTAAAATGGAGTGAGAAAAAGTGAAGAGTGACCGCGAACGACAATGTTATGTACAGGAAACTTGTGCACTTGGTGCCGAAGAACGTCAACCAGCTCGGTTGGTTGGGCACCGTGGAGCAAAGAGACCCAAATATCAACCGTGAACTTCCCCATGCCGTGTGTATATCTTCCCCGCAGAGATGCTGGAGCCTGAGCGCTCCTCGAAAACAAGACTGCATGCTTACAAACCAGACTCTGGGATACTTGAGAGCCTCGTTTTCTGGCGTCCTGCGAGCAAAGGCGCTTTGGTGACTGTGGTGTAACAGAGAGACTGGTTCATTACGATCCTGAGCTTTGAAACCATTTCAGAGCAGCAACTGCCCCCCAAAAAAGAGAGGGCTTCCTTTCTTTCCAGCATAGTTTCTTCTGGGTTCACAAGTTCTTCACTGGGGATGAGCTAGTACAAAAAATTTTCGGAGGGGTACAAAACTTGAGATAGTGATCGGTCGTGCCAAAGCCCTGAGAACTCTCTTTGGGAGGTGGAAACGAATGGAAGAGAGTTCACACCTCCATGGAAAATCGAAAGTGGCTTTCAAAGTGTTGGAACATGGAGCTGGAGCAATCTTGGGCTTCCAAGGGGAAATCCAGGTGCATAGCTTGCTGGAGGGGAGGGGGGGGAGCAAAAGTGGCTGCCTGGTGCGAGTGTCTATAAAAAGAAGGGCTTCTGCTCATTCCCACGTACAGGCTGTAAGTTCTATTCTCTGATCTGCAGTGTATGCCTATACAAACATTGTTGAAAAATGTCAAAGAGGCCAGCAGACACCCAAATGGGTCACAGGGAAAAGAACGAGAAGAAACATTTCTCATTCTATTTATGCCATTATTCCGAAATTCAGAAAATCCAAAATCCGGACACATTTCCTGTCCCAAGCAGTCTGGACAAGGGATTATCAACCTGTATAGAGCGGCAGGCTTTTCGTGAAGATTCTGGGGCTTTCCTGGCTGGTTTCCGTGGCTTCCAGCAGAAACAATTTGGAAACCACTGACGGCACAATCCTAACCTGGGGTTAGGCCAGCACAGTTTGGCTGGCACAAGGGCCACTGTAAAGCGCGTTTGGACCACTCTAGGAGTCAGGGAGGATGGCGCGCGTCTGTGTGCTGGCCTCTCTGACTCCGAGAGTGGTCCAAACATACTTTACGGTGTCCCTTGTGCTGGCCAAACTGTGCTGGCCTAACTCCAGGTTAGGATTGTGCCCTAAATCACACTGTTGCAGCCATACATGTAAGGCGTGAATTTGTCCTAGAGCTACAGCTTTGTTTCCTAAGCTGTATTCCTAAGTCAATGCCCAGCACTTTACAGACACATTGGAGCGTTCGGACTCCCCCCCCCTGCTTTGGCTCTATAGCCCATGTTTGCAAAGCACTTACCTTTCACAAATGGGGAGAGGCAGCTGCGGGTTGTAAGAAGAGAACTTTGCAGGAGCAGCAATGCATTTATTTTCCACCCCTGTGTGCCAAAATTAGATGAGATTAGATAAGCGGCGTGTTTCCGATAGTCTTGCTAAAGGATGCATTTGTGCCCAAAGGCTGCAAAGAGATGTATCGAGATTACTTTTATTTTTTAATTAAAAATAAAATATATAAATAAAGGGGTCCATGAAATCTCTCTTGTCCAAGGTGCCGGGGATTGGGTTTCTGCTACAATTTGCTTGGTCAAGCCAAGAACCCTGGAGAAAAGAGAAAGTCCTTGTGCTTCCCTTTTGTGATCACAACAGAAGTCGAACATACAATATGGAGTTGCCTTCTATGGAAAGTGACCTCTAGCTCAATATGGCCTGGAGTACATACGAACATAAGAAGAGCCCTGCTGGATCAGGCCAAAGGCCCATCTAGTCCAGCTTCCTGCATCTCACAGTGGCCCCCCAGATGCCCCAGGGAGGATGCCTGCATCCTGTTGCCACTCCCTTGCACCCGGTACTCTGAAGTAGCATACTACTAATGCAAGGGGGTTGCACAACTCATCATGGCCTATAGCCCACGATGGACTTTTCTTCCAGAAATCCTTCCAATCCCCTCTTAAAGGCATCTAGACCAGATGCCATCACCACCTCCTGTGGCAGAGAGTTCCACAGATTAACTACCCGCTGGGTAAAAAAGTACTTCCTTTTATCTGTTTTAACTCTCCCAACCCTCAGTTTTAGCGGATGCCCCCTGGTTCTGGTGTTTTGAGAGCGGGAAAAGAACATCCCTCTATCAACTCTATCCCTTCCATGCATAATTTTTATGTCTTGATCATGTCCCCCCTCAGGCGCCTTTTTTCTAGGCTGAGGAGCCCCAAACGCTGCAGTCTTTCTTCATAAGGGAGTAGCCCTCCAGGGTCTCAGACCGAAAGCTCCCAGCCTTTTTCTCCAATAGCAAAATAGCATTTTCCAAGAGCAAAGTAAATCAGAAAGGGGAAAAAAGCCTATTTAGAACCTAGGTGCCCTGGGTGCTTCGCGACCCGCCTGAAATTGGCTCGGGCCCCAATGGTGGGTCCCGACCCACTGTTTGGGAACCACTGCACTAGGCTAATGAATGCGAATGCCCCCTGAGGACTGGAAAGTGCGATGGTGAGAATTGCCGTCGTCTCCAGGGAGAAGGCCGATGTTGTGTTGGGTTGAGCCAAGCATCTGCTTCTCTCTGCCCCAGGGCCATGCAAGTGGGATCCTCTTGCTCTGCTGGAACAAGTGCCTCTGTCCTGCCCATGACTGGCGCTCTTTCTGGAAACCCTGATTTTCCTAGGAAGTCAGGAAGTGTTGTCTTTCCAGTCACTGCAGGCTGAAGTCACCTGGGGTCCTCGTATACCTTCTCATTTGCCTCCCAGGTTCCTGCTTGGCTCAGGTGCAATTTCCTCCGAACAGCTTGAGCTTGAGACAGTTGCACAGGTTTTAGCCCTGCAGTCTCATTCTCAGAGGAAGCCAGCAGCATTCTGATCATGTGGGAACTACCAACATGTTTGCACATGGATGGGCTAGGCTGCTTATAGTGCTTTTATCCATACACTTCCATGATGGAGGCCATAGTCTCTCTCTCTCTCTCTCTCTCTCTCTCTCTCTCTCTCTCTCTCTCTCTCTCTCTCTC
>JAJKFI010000102.1:2089297-2109656 GCA_029204185.1 Lerista edwardsae | reverse complement strand
CTCTCTCTCTCTCTCTCTCTCTCTCTCTCTCTCTCTCTCTCTCTCTCAAAAACCACTTTAGGCTAAAGGGAAAGGAGCTATTGACTGGATGTTCGAATGATTCCCCGGCAGGGGAATAAACCCGGGTTTGTTTGTTTGTTTCCTGCAGAAAGCGAGCAAGCCCAATATGGACTAAGTGAAACCCTTCTTTCTAAATGCTGATCATGCGCAGGGACTCTTAGCTATTAAATCAGCCCATCTGTGGTTGGTTCCCTGTCCCCCAAGAGGCTCACAATCTGAAAAGAAGAGACTCCAGCTATTGGAAAAGGTGCCCTGCTAGGTTGAAGAGAGACTGTGGCTCTCCCTCCACTTAAAAAAAAAAAGTGCATCTTCACCCAGTTAGCAGGACAGGTGGTCAATCCATTTCTGGACTGGACCACTTCAGGCAGCCTTTGTGCCACCTTTCCTGGACTGTATCGCTTTTCAAAAGGCTACTAAAAGTAGGTACCCATCTTGATTCGGCATGTCCCTGACCACCACTACCACTGTGACCCACTGCCCAAAGTGGTACACTCCAGAAAAGGCTTCACCACTTGATTTTGCTGATCATGTAAGGTGGACCTTCCAAAACAGGGTCCGTGGTGGGATCTCTCACCATCTACGAAAGAGAACCACACGCCCAGGCAGAAAGGACAGAAGAGCAGAGGCAGATCTAAGGGAGGGCAAATCTCTCAGTTTTGCAAGAAGCCTTACCTTGCAGTGGAAATCACTCCTCTCCTGCACTGTTTTAGCCAATCCTCATAGGGAAAAAAAACATCTTGGTTTTGCTTACTGGCTACAGCAGCAAGGGAGAGGAGGGATTTACATGACAGGGTAAGGCTTCTTGCAACACTTAGAGCTTTGCCCTCCCTTACATCTGCCTCTGCAGAAAAGCCAAGCTGCTTTCATTCTCACCCTTCTCAGAACCAGCTGTTCTATTAGCCCATTCCCACAATGGTCTTCCTGTTCCAAAGCTGCCTCCCCTTCCCTCTTTGACCTGGCAAGATCCAGTGCATCACACAGACGTGCGCCATCCTCCCTGACTCCAAGAGTGGTCCAAACGTGCTTTGCGGTGGCCCTTGTGCCGGCCAAGCTTTGCTGGCCTAACTGTGCCGGCCTCACTCCAGGTGAGGATTGCACTCTGAACCACTCAAGGCTGAGCTGAAGAACAGAACTAATTCCGTTTCTGCACTGTGGCACTCAGAGTGAACCCAGACCTCTCTTGGCCGGGGAGAGGCACTGAGGCTGCCAAGGAGGAAAGGTGTGCTCCAGGTGGTTGCCAGCAAACAAGGCGAGTTAACCCCTACGGTCTGCCCCAACACGTCCATTACCCAGTGGGAACACTGAGGCTATTGTTTCTTCGAACGATCCAGAGTAGGAGGTGGCCTGGGTTCCTTCACAGGCATTTACAAGCTCCTCCCAAGCTCAGGGGGGCATTGTGGGAGACCTGAGATTTTGCCTTCCCTTCTACGATTTGGTAAGATCAGGCAAAGGAAATTCCCCAGCATGGGAGGTTTGTTATCATGCATCGGCAATCCCAGGACGAACCAAAAATATTTACCTAAAGCAGAAGGTACAAAGCCCTGAAAGAGAACATAATAATTTTCCCTCTGCACACTGCACCACAACCTGCCTCTCTCCTGCAACGGTTTGCTAGGATCGTGAGCAAACAGCCCTCTCTGTCTGCGGTTGCCTGGTTCGAGCGACGTCAGAGGATCGTGTCGCCTTGCCCGAAGTTCCAGGTTTACGCCGTCATGAGCCACAGTCTAAAGACCTGAATGGGGCAAAATTCAATTCAAGAAGCAGAGATCATGCACAGAGAAGATGCTCTGTGCCTCTCTAGCCCTATGGCCCTAGGGAAGCTCGGATTCTGATAGTCATGCCTCTCGCGACATAAGAGCTGGTAATGCTGGCAAACCAAGGATTGCTAGAAACCTGGGAGAAAGAAAGCTTAAGTGTGCAATCCTAACCTGGAGTTATGCCGGCGGAGTTAGGGCAGCAAAATTTAGCCAGCACAAGGGCCACCGTTTCCCAGTTCTTTGGTGTCATATAATAGGGGGAAATTACGGACCTACCATTTTTGGCAGAGGTTATGCAAAGCAAATAGAAAGAGGAAATTGGAGGAAGGAAGAAGGCTGAAGGCCGGTCCATCCAGTTAGCCAGCTGAGGTGTTTGCCTCAGGTGCAGAGATATCCACCTGCCTCCATCTGCTCCTCTTCAATTTGGAAAGGAAAGGAGGACTGGAGGAGGAGGAGGTTCTCAACACTTGCATTCATTCTCCTCGACATTTCAGAACCTGGGAATCAAAAGAGGGGAGGAAATGGTGAGGCAGCATCCGTTGCGCTTCCAGATCATAGGGGTGGTGGTACTTGATATGGGAAGGCACTGCACAAGGGGAAGGGACAGCATTTGGCATGCCAGGCTCCAGGAAATGGGCCAGCCTGGAGACATGCCATGTTCCGAGGTGCTTCCCTTGCATTCACGTAGTAGCAGTCCTCACAACAATCCTGCAAACGCAGGGAAAGCCAGGCAGTGGAGCACTGGAAAATACATACCATGAGCAACAGATCAGAGGCGGATCTACAGGGAGGGCAAAGCTCAAAGTGTTGCAAGAAGCCTTACCCTGTCATGTAAATCCCGCCTCTCCCTTGCTGCTGTAGCCAGTAAGCAACGCCAAGATGTTGCTGTTCCCTGTGAGGATTGGCTAAAACGGTGCAGGAGAGGAGTGATTTCCACTGCAAGGTGAGGCTTCTTGCAAAACTTAGAGCTTTGCCCTCCCTTAGATCTGCCTCTGCAACAGATGGCAGATTCGCCTCTTGCCACCTCTGGGCATTCAACGCGGAGCCACGGAAGAGAGGAAGCAAATGAAACCCTCCCAATCCTCTTCAGTGGACAACCTCCAATCATATATTTTGGGCTTCCTCCACCTCCTGCCTTCATTCCTCAGCCGGCCCTCTCTGTTCATTCTGCGTGCGGATGGAGGGTGCCGGGCTACGTGAAGTACCATTTCAGAACAGTCATCGCCAGGGCTTTTCTTCGCAGGATAATTCCCTGACAAACAGCACAAAGGAAGAAGGTGTGTGTGGGTGGGGGAGGGGAGATCGAGGGTGGGGGGGGAAGAATGTACTGCCCCAGGTCGATGAGCAGGCCAAGATCAATCGAAACTCAGCTGTGTATACCTTCAGTGTGAGATGGCCATCGAGGCCATCACTGCTTCCTTCAGAATTATCTTCACATATCAGACTGGTTGTCACTTTGCTGGAGTTGCGGTTGGGTGTGTAGAGATGGTTTCTTGCTTCAAGCCCGTCATTTTTTTTAAAAAACAACCACGCACAACACCTGAGAATAAAGAGGTAACCATGCACCTGCTAATGAGGTATGTGAGTTATCTGTGATCCATCGTGTCAAGACGTTTGATGGCCTCTGTAATACGGGCGTGGTCCGGTATCCGCTGGGGTTCCATTCTGAACCATCTCCGAGGACACCTGAAACGGTGGATGCTGGGGAGGCTTTTTGAAAGACAGGGGTCTTGCTCTTGAGGTCCTTGACACCATGCTGGCAAAACATCCAGTGCAAAGGCGAGTAGACCCATCACCTGCCCTACACTCTTACCAGGGGGAAAGGGGACAAAAGTTCTCTTCTCGCGTAGAGCATGCCTAAATACATATCCCTGAAATAAAGACGGGTTCATTCCTTGTCGATCTCAGCCCCCATCTCTCTCCCTGCACTGAAAGCAACGCGACTCATTTCTACTTTGGCCAATCTGGAACATGAACCAAGTACCCCTGGACACTATAAAATATGTTTGGACCACTCTCAGAATCAGAGAAGCCAGCACACAGATGGGCGCCATCCTCCCTGACTCCGAGAGTGGTCCAAACACGCTTGACGGTGGCCCTTGTGCCAGCCACGCTTTGCTGGCCTAACTGTGCCGGCCTAACTCCAGGACAGGACTGCGCTCTAAGTTTTTCCATCTCCCAACCTGTAGTATTTGATGATGACCTTACACATTCCTGCTTTTTCCCTCGTGAAGGTTTTCCCTGGGGATCATGCCAGGCTTAAAGTTCATTCCACGGTGGAAGATCAAATTGTCCTGTAAAGTTGACAAAAACGACAATTTCATCTCGTTTCCCTCCTCCCCTGAAATTCCAAATCACCGTGCAAAGCCCCTCGGCTAATCCAGTCAGATTCAACGTTAATCCCTTCCCTGGATGGTACAGTTGCATGAAGGTATTTGAGAGATTTAAATGGACGCCATTAACCTCCACGAGGCCTCGCTTCTTCACATGCCTTCGAAACACAATCTGACGCCAGAAGGTGAGACCCCAAGGCTCCTTTCCCAGAGCAAAGGCCTTCCGCTCTGTTCCTTGAGGCAGGTAAGGCTGCTTGCACCATGATGCAGAGATGAGTCTCATGAGGTGTCCTCCAAGCATCATTAGGCCACCTGAGATCAACTGTGCCAGCCTAACTCCAGGTTAGGATTGCACCCTTAGCCTGTGTAACATGCCAGCCAGCCAGAGGCGGGTCTACAGGGAGGGCAAAGGTCTAAGTGTTGCAAGGAGCCTTACCCTGTCATGTAAATCCCTCCTCCCCCTTGCTGCTGTAGCCAGTAAGCAACGCCAA
This sequence comes from Lerista edwardsae, assembly GCA_029204185.1. Lineage (NCBI taxonomy): Eukaryota > Metazoa > Chordata > Lepidosauria > Squamata > Scincidae > Lerista > Lerista edwardsae. The sequence continues at coordinate 2,105,015 of JAJKFI010000102.1, read as the reverse complement.
GATGGTGCTTTTCCCTGTGAGCATTGGCTAAAATGGTGCAGGAGAGGAGTGATTTCCACTGCAAGGTAAGGCTTCTTGCAACACTTAGAGCTTTGCCCTCCCTTAGATCTGCCTCTGGCAGCCAGCCCAATTCAGATCTGCACCTGCTATTTTGCACGGACAAATCCAAGCGGCACATGGCAGGCCGATTGGGCTGGGGATGGAGGTTAGGGTCTGGCCTAGATCACCCAGGCTGGCCCCACCTCCTGGACAAGAACCATCTCCCAGACCACCCTCCCCTGCCTTCCCACCCCAAACAGCCTTTGTTCCACCCTCTTGCCACCCTCTCCTGCCCCCTATTGGGCTTTTTATTGTCTTTGCATGGGACTTGTAGGTGATGCTCTGGAGGTCTTATGGATCAAGAAGCAGTTTACTAGCATGAAGCCTGAAGGTTGACCCTGTGTAGGCACAGACCTGCTGCCCTATACTGTCACCAATCACCGTCTGTCAGTCGTTGGTTGACCGCAGCCCAAGGATGCTGTTACTGAATCCTGAAAAAAGGTTCACCTGATCCCTGAGATTAGAGCCACTTGGACTTGCTTCAAGCAGCAGGAGCCAATCTTGTACCAGATCCAAGCAAGATTAGGGCTCCATACCTTTGAGTTTTTCAACCTGGATTCATCCATTTGAGGATGCTGGCGAAAGGTTTGAGGATGCTTGGCTTTAAGGAGTTGCAAATCCCCATTGCTGGCTAGGATGTTCCATGGGGTAAGGGGTAAAATCCCCTTACTCCATGCTGCACCCAGGCCTGATCCCCACCTGCTCCGGATACAGTGCAAGCCTCTTGGCCTACCTGTTCCAGCGCAGGTGAGGAGTACACTCTAAGGGAATACGATGTAAAGCAAAGGACTTTCAGCAATGCATTGTGGGAGGGGTGGGAGGAATCAGCCAGGCAATGACCCTTGGTGTGAGAACAGAGGTGCGAGAAGTACACACCAGTCCGGCTATTTTCATCTGCAAAGTGTCGGAAGGTAAACAACTCCCAAAGGGTTCCTGGTAGACGCGGGTCATTGTCAGTGAGGGTGATCTCGCTGCTCTGCCAAGTACAGAAATACTCCCCTCTCCTTTTGATTTGGGAAGGAGACAGAATTAGCACCCAGGGGATGTGATGGTGCTTTGAAGATCTCTGAGGGCCTGAAGGCACAAGCAGCCACCACATGGGGATCAGTTCAAATGGCTCCCCGTGGAGGTTATCTTCATGCAGCTGTCGTGTGAGACATACGGAGAGGGAGGGAGATGGGAACGCTCTGGAAGGAGCCTTCGCAGGTGGCACCTCTTCGGCCGCTTCAAAGGCTGCCTTGAGGATTATGACGTGGGTGGGAGCCGCCATCTTGAAGCGTTTGATCCAGGCCAAGCTGTCCTGAGCAACTGACTCCGGCTTCCTGACCTTGGAGGAAATGTAGATCTAACCCAACAGCAAGGCGGGTCAAGATAAGGGTGAGGAGTAGGAACCAAAAGCAAGCAGGACAAGTACCCGTTGGGGCATGTTAACTACACGCACGCACAGTCCAATTCTGTAGCAAGGATGTTGGATAGCGTTCTGTAGTGCTTTCTCCAGGGCTAGGCCCTCCCTTTAGAATGAATGGGAACGAATTGACTCCAGTGGGCGGGCTTAGCGGCCATGACAGTAAGTCCAAAACATTGCTCATTCCAAGCATTTCCAATGGGTTTTCGCATGATGTTTAGGGCTGAATCGTTTACTCCTGAAGTAAAAACTTACCAAAATAACGACGTGTGATCGTGGAGAAACATCATTGGTAACCATATTATGAGTTAATATGCAATTCCAAGGTTTAATTCCGCGTAATTATATTACTGAACACACCGGACGAAATGCTGTCTATTTTAACTCAGATTGCACTGTTTTGACAGACTTATTTTTTGAAATCTACACAAGCAAAAATAAAACGGCCATGCCCCATTAAAAAAATGTCTGTTAATGTTCAGAATTTCGAAAATATTACCGGTCGTTTTATTGAGCCGATGTAATGTGAATACATGAATCTTTCCGCGGAAATTAAGTCCCATTTTTCGTTCAGCGATTCGCACACCCGTATGCAGAACACGCAGGCATGCTTAAAGACGTTGAGATTAACTTTTACACGCGCGCCGTGCGAGCGAGAGAGCCCCTCCGGCGACAATCCTCCTCCTTCGCGGCGCTGATCTGAGTCAGCCATTTTAGTAAGTCCACGGCTTCAAGAATGTGACGTCATGGCCTATCCAGTTATTTAAGATTCTTGGCTTTCTCTGCATTCAGTGGGGCTTTCTCTCAGCAAAGTGTGCCCAGGGTTGCAGCCATACTTGCCCCCAGGAAACGACTGCTAGGGTTCCATACAGTGGCGTTCCCAGGGACGGGACAAAAAGGTTGTGCAGGAGCCTGAGCTCCTGTGTAAAGCAGCCTCTCCCCCTCACCATCAGAGCCATTCATGGCTCGGAGAGCAAAGCCTCTGAGCCGTGAATGGCTCTGAAAGTGAGGGAGAGGGGCTGCTTTGCTCAGGTGGCTTTTTTTTCTGCAAAAAGCCCCACACCATTTTCAAACACCGCTAGTAAGGAGCGAAAAGCCACATAAATTCCTGCCTGGGTGTCTTGCATTCAGGGATGCAACAGGTTCCTCCTTTTGCCCTAGTAACATAGGCTGTATTCAGCCGCGGTGGCTCTTGAAGCCGCAGGGCTGGGAACGCTGAATGTTCCGCCTGCCCTTTCATCTGCATTTCGGCGTCAGGCTGAAGGCCGCGGACTGGACCACGAGCGTTTAAGTGCCCTGCTGGAGTTTGCCAACTGGCCCTCCTGCGGTTGCTCTTTCAAGAGCTGGCGGCCAGCATGCCCAGGCGTTCTCAGCTGGCAGGCCTTGGCATCGCGGCAATGCAGTTAGCGCTAATCCTGCGTTGGCCATGGCGTGCCGGCTGCTACCCAGCATGCTTGGCAGAGCAATCTTGCTTTTATAAATAGAGTCAGCAGAATGCTGAAATGGGGCTGAGAGGAGCACGCAGTCCTGGCTGGAATGACTTGGTGCCGCGGGAGGAATGGGTGGCATTCAGCTGGAGGACTGCAACAAGGACTCGGGGGTCACGGAGGTGGCCTTTTCTCCCTCCCACGGCCTTCTGGCTCCTTGCGTCTTTCGAGAAATAAGCACAGCACCTCCTTCTTTGACCCCAAGTAGTAGATGCCTTACCTCTGCCTGTTGCTTTCTCCACCTTAAGCCAAGAGTATTCACAGCCTGTGGCAGATAATGAGAGTTTAGGGTGAAGATTTATGGCAAGATTGTGAGTGCAAAGCTCTTAAAATATAGCCAGCGGTGGAAATCCACTAAGATGACAGAGAAGTCTTCATAAAAAGGAACACAAAAGGTGGCTTGTTTCCCCCCCTCCCGAAGATTACCTGCTTATTCCTTTCTCCTTCCAATCTCTCTCCCCACGTTTTTTTTTCCTTTTTGCCCCACCCCTTCTTCTTATACCTTGGCATCCTGACCTAGACGCATTACCAAAGGAACCTTTGCCTGGCTCCTTCTTAAAGAACCAATGGCAGCTACTGCCGGCAGTGTCTAGTCTGCGTGTCCGTCTCACCACGAGTAATGCCCAGCACTGGGGAAAGACAAATTGTGTAATTCATCTGTGGAACTCCTTGCCACAGGATGTGGCAATGGCATCTGCCCTAGATGCCTTTAACAGGGAATTGGACCGATTACGGGAAGAAATGCCCGTCACGGGTTACAAACCACGATGGGTAGGTGCAATCCCTTGGTTTTAGAAGTAGGCTACCTCAGCATGCCAAGTGCAAGGGGGTGGGAACAGGATGCAGGTCTCTTGTTGTCCTGTGTGCTCCTTGAGGAATCGGGGGGGGGGCACAGTTGCATTGTGCTTTCAAAGACTTTTCAGAGTCCTTCATAGGAACCTGAATTATTCTTTTAAACTGCTAGCATTGGGCAGACAAAGGCGGACAGTCAAGCATTCTGTAACATCAGAAAATTAGAGAAGTTTTTGTTGGCTTCTCCAGACTGGGTCTCCAAACTTCTCCGTGCATGCTGGAGTGCACTTGGTGAATAATCCACACTTTTAGGCTTCCTCCTGGTGCTGTACTTTAATTCTTGTGGTTGCTAGAATCCGTAAGTCCATTATATAACTGGAAACAGTTGTGTGCAGAGGACACAAAAGAATATTAGCCTCTGTTGTTAACATTGTACACGGTGTTGATTTAGCAGTTGATTTAGTTGAAACAACATGACTCTCAGCCAGCTAGAAGACAAAGATCCATTCAGTTGTTTGCCCTTCTGGCAAAATCACCCCATTTTGTGCTACATGTGGCAGCCTGGATAACTGCTGCCACGAAAGAAATTATTAAATAAGGACCTGACCTGTGTACAAAAGATATATTTTAAAGGTAGAAATCTTTCCCTAGCAATCTGCATCAAAACAAATATAATATAACATTACATCAATATACTGACCGTGAAATGCAAAAATTAAAAATAGAAGCGATAAAATACAATCCCCAAAAATCTATACACACCTATACATGCACACACAAGCATATGTAGAACTTCAGAGCTCTCCTCTAAGCTTGTATGGCTGTGTGACAATTATCTTCTGCAATATTCTAAATAATTTCAATATTGAGGAATGTTTGTTTTTGGCTACCTAGTTCTGAAGTCTTTTTGACCCCATCACCCCGCTCCCCAGCGGACGTTTTTATTTTTTATTGTTGTTTTTATTTCAGTGCTTGGCTATAATATTTTGTCCTCATCTCACTTTCTGCCAGGAATGTTTCCTGGTTGTGCAATTGCTGCCGTCCAAGAGTGCCAGTTTGCGTTCCAGGAGTGTCATTTGATTATGTCACAAAGATGGCACTTTCTGCTTGATGATGTAACTTCGGGCTATAACATCACTTCCAGGTTAATGACATCACTTCCGGTGGGTCCCAACATGAGTGCCATTCTAAAAAGTGGGTCCCGGTTTAAAAAGTTTATGAACCATTGCCCTAGAGGCTTGGAAGTGGGGCAGGTTGGCTGTGAAATAGTAGGAATCCCGATGCTGGCATTTTTCTCTTATTAAAGGCATTCGAACTGACCTTGTTATTCACTGAGTCCATGTCTACAAGGGAGGTCTAGATCGGAACCCCCGCAGTTACCAAGGTCCAATTGTACCCCCTTTTGGTCACAAAGCCCTCGGATGACCCACAACCAGCCCTCAACACAATAAGGACCAATTAAAACAAGAACATCTGGATGGAAGCGAAGAGTGCCAGAAAGCAGCGTAATAAATATGTCAACATCTGTAATCAACTCCTCCAATTAAAAAGGCCTGGTTTTATGGCAGCGCTCCCATCCCCTGCTCAAGCTCACTTCTGCCCCTCGCCAGACCCAGATGTCTTTCACCCACTGCCTCTCGTTTCCACCCCTTTGCAAGCTTCTCGGCACCTGATGAAACCACCAGTCCATATTCCCCCGAATCAGGTTTCGCATTCCAAGTCTGTACTGATCAAATCCCAGGCGAGGACTCCCGCCAAGCCGGCTTCCCCTTAGGCATGGAAACGCTGAGCTCGGCGGCTGGTCCTGCCCTGTCTTGGATGCGTTATGAAAAATAATCATATCGTTTTAATAAAAGAACTGTCAGTCAAATATGTCGAGATCATTAAATAAAGAGGAATGAGTGGGGGAAGAAAAAGAATAATTAGATCCCCTTCAGCCAAAAAGGATGATATTAAAAACAATTAGAGTGGGTGAAGACCCCCTAACCTTAGATGAGACATAGAAACCTTGGGGGAACTTCTTTGCATTTCTTAAAAAAAAAACCACAGATTTGCAGGGGCTGTTATGATTCACGAACCCATCATATCCTGTACAAACAACAGGCAAAGATTTTCCAATTGAGACATTACATTTTCTCCCATCCACTCTCTTCTTGCTGTGTCTGAAGACTACATTGGGCTGTTTGAGGTCAGTTACGGCTACAAGGACAGTTCCAGTCCTTGAATATCCATTGATAATGAATATGTTTGTGTGGAAGGGTGGGGGGGCGGTGTCTGCCAAGACTCCGCCCTGACCCCGCCCACATTTTTTAGGACATCTGAAGACAGCCACCACCAAACATCATAAGTGAAGAGTGTCTACATGGGGTTGGGAACTCTATCAAGGGTCCAGCCCTTGGGAGAAAGTTTAATTAAATTCAGGGTGCAATCCTAGCCCGGAGTTAGGACCGCACAGTTAGGCCAGCAAAGTTTGGCTGGCACAAGGGTCAACGTAAAGCATGTTTGGACCACCTTTGCAGTTGGGGAGGATGGTGCGCATCTGTGTGCTGGCCTCCCTGACTCCAAGAGTGGTTCAAACATACTTTACGGTGTCCCTTGTGCCGGCCAAACTCCAGGTTAGGATTGCACCCTCAGTGGAGTTTACATCTGAGTAGGCATGCATAGGCAGTCCTAACCTGGAGTCAGGCTGACACAGGTCCATGGTGCTGTCCCAGGATGTTAGGATTGCAGCCACAGCCCAGTCCTGAAACTAGTGGCACTAGTTCCAGAGGCTCCAAAATGGCGACTGCTGGATCCCATGGACCATTGGATCTTGTGGCAGCCAGGACTACTGCCAAGATCACCATGGGGTAAGGGAGCCGTTTCTCCTTTACCCCAGGTAGCACTGCTAAGGCACCAATGGGTCTCCTTGGCTCTGCACCTTTGTTTGAGTGGGTGCAGTGCTGGCGAGACCAGTGTTGAGCTGCGCGGCTCAGGAAGGGGGGTAGGATTCCATGGCAAAGGCTGCCACTGTCCCTACCCCCCCCCTTGGTTGCAGGCCGGATCCTTCAGGTGCAGTAGCCTCCCAATCTCCCATTTGTCTCCTGATTCCTCAATTGCACCTCTTTTGACCGGAAAGACCAGGAGCTGCCCATCACACGTTGTCCAAGGATTCACTGCCCCACACCAGCCCCCTCAGGTGAAACGTTTGGTCTACACATACAGCCAATGGCAAAACCCTAATAAGATGGCAATGACGATAGGGGTGGTGATGATTAATTTCCTGTCTTCATTTCCTTTCCTTTCCAATTAATTGATTGGCATGAAAGAAGCTGTCTGAGGTGGCGCCCGAGTTTAAAATCCACATACATATTAAAACGATGAATGCCAGTCGTGGAATAATAGGGAAGACGTCTTCGTTTGCTCCGGGTTGCAAACCTCAAGGAAAGTTAGGCAGGACTGAGCGACTAGCTTGTCTCGTTCATGCTGCTTCGTCATGGCTTTATTTGGCTGCTGCCACCATGGCTAAGATGGAGTGGAGATTGTCTTCAGCAGTGCGCCGAGCCCTGCACACCTTTTCACAAGAAGCAACTCCTCCTCACCTCGCCGCGTTGCAGTTAATGAGTTGGTGCATCATTACTCATTCCAGTTAAGTGATTAGTGTCTTCTGCCCTAGTAATCAGGTCTCGATCTCAACAAGCTGTTTTAATACGTGCCTAATTCACTCTTCCCCATGACTGGGGCCGCAGTAGGAGCGACTTTTCTTTTCCAGTGAAAAAGCCCATTCCTCAAAGGACTACTCACTTCTTACTCAAGTAGCTGGCCAAGGGCAGATTCTACCACAGCTGGTGGCATTTCATCATTTCTAATGACTTAGACCAGGGTGTAGCTAAAGAAGTACAAGCGGGTGTAATTGCACCGGGCAACAAGCTTTAGGGGGCAACAAGCTGAGCTGGACACTAGTGGCCAAAATGGTGAAAACCTTGGTATGTATGAATAATAACATCATGTTATTTACCATTCGATGTTGAATTCCACGCAGAATGCAATGAAACAAACCAGTGTAATATCTTCATTCTATCAAAAGTTATGGCCAAAACCCCCCACAAGAAACTGAATATATAACTCTGATGTCACTTCCTGTTTTGATGTCACTTCCAGGGCATCATTTTGCCCCCTGCACTGGCTTATACTTTCATTAGCTATGCCAGTGAACAAGACATTCATTCATATTCTTCCAAGCCCATACCATCATTTACTCAATCTGAGATGCTGCTGTTCGTGTGCAGTGCACCCTGGGAATTTGGAGATTTTCCCATAATTCCCAGCTTCTCTTGATGGCTAGCTATAGATAAAGAAAAAATCTAGAGTGCTGAAAGGTGCCACGAGCCATTAGACATTGTCGACACCTTAAGACTAATTAAAAACTAATCTTTTCTTCCACATGAAATAAAACCTGAGTTATAAAAAGCATATGCTCTTATCTTTGCTGCGGTCTTTGTGGTTGGGCAAGCTGATGCTTGATGATGGCTACAGAAGAATTCAGGATTGCTCTGTTGACTTCTATGGGAATCCTCCACTCCAATGTTTCAGTATGAACCAGGAAATAGCCTACCTAGATATGAGATCCTTCTGGGGGTTTGTTTTTATCCTGCTAGGTGTACAACATCTTGTGGTACTCTTCCCACCTTGCCAGCCCAGCATCTCAGAGCACTGATGACAAGTGATGGTAATGTGAAGTGAGGGTCAACATAAGAGCCCTCCTGGATCAGGCCAAAGGCCCATCTAGTCCAGTTCCTGTATCTCACAGTGGCCCATCAGATGCCTCAGGGAGCGTTTGTAGTTGTTCAGTCGCTAAGTCGTGTCCGACTCTTCACGACCCCCTGGACCACAGCACACCAGACCTCCCTGTCCTCCACTAGCTTCCGGAGTTCGCCCAATTTCATGTACATCGCTTCGGTGACACTGTCTAACCATCTCCTCCTCTGCCGCCCCCTTCTCCTTTGGCCTTCCATCTTTCCCAGCAGGAGGGTCTTTTCTAAAGAGTCCTCTCTTCTCATGAGGTGGCCAAAGTACTTGAGCTTCAGCTTCAGGATTTGTCCTTCCAGGGAGCAATCAGGCTTGACTTCCTGGAGGATTGACCGACTGGATCTCCTTGCAGTCCAGGGGACTCTCAAGAGTCTTCTCCAGCACCATAATTCAAAAGCATCTATTCTTCAGCGCTCTGCCTTTCTTATGGTCCAGCTCTCACAGCCATACATTGCTACTGGGAAAACCATGACTTTGACTATGTGAACTTTTGTTGGCAGGGTGATGTCTCGGCTTTTTATTAAGTTGTCTAGGTTCGCCATAGCTTTCCTCCCAAGAAGTAAACATCTTTTAATTCCATGGCTGCAGTCACCATCAGGGACCATACAAGGTACCAATTGCCACTGCCTTGCATCTGGCATCGTGAGGTAGCCTACTCCTAAAACCAGGAGGTTGCCTATACCCAGTGGTGTCATCTAAATGATTTAATAACAGGTACTCACTTTTGATTGGCACGTGTCGGGACCCGCCCACCCGAAGTGACGTCATAAGCCAGAAGTGATGTCATGGCAGGAAGTGACATGAAAAAGCCCTTTTTGAGGCCTCAGACAATTTTAAACTGACCCAACAGTTGCAACAGTATTCCACAGCACCCCCAGAACATGTTAAGGGGGAATGGCATCATGTTAAAGTGACCCAACAGTTCCAAAACTATTCAAGAGCAACCCCTGAGCAGCTCATTTTTCAGTGGCAAGGCAAGGCAAGGCTCCGCTTGCTGCCTGCCTGCCTGCCTGCCTGGCTGGCTGGCTCTGAGAACATGCAGGCAACTCAAACATGCAGGAAATTCAAACGTTGCAGGGGGTGGAGTCGACGAGTGGGTGGGTGAATGGGCGGGGCCAGCCGTAATCCTAGAAACCGGTACTCGCGTACCCCCGTGTACCCCCTGCATGACATCACTGCCTATACCCATCACGGCTTGCAACCTATGATGGACTATTCCTGTGTAAATGTGTCCAATCCCCTTTTACAGGCCAGACACCATCACCGCATCCCGTGGCATGGAGTTCCACAGATTAATGACATGCTGGGTAAAGAACTATTTTCTTGTGATTGTTCTAACTCTCCTACCTTTCAATTTTAGTGGATGTCCCAGGGCTCAGTTGTTGTGAGAAAGGGAAAAGAGCATCCCTTTATCCATCCCTTCCAGAATCGTATATGTCTCAATCATGTCCCTCCTTGGGCACTTTTTTTTGGGGGGGGGGAAGAGCCCCAAACGCTGTAGCTTTTCTTCATCCACCCCCAGCCCACTAATCATTTTGGTCGCCCTCTTCTGGATCTTCTCCAGTTCTACTTTTTGAGATGTGGCAACCAGAACGGCACAAAACTCCAGATTTCAATCGTCGTAAACAAACTTTTTCTCCCACCCGCAGTTTCCTAAGCACGGGCCACTAGCCAGTTTTCCTGCTGACATGCTTAGATGGTTGAACACCCTTGGTTTCCTTGGATTGTGCCTATGGGACCAGACGGTTGATCTTGCTTCTTCCTCATTTGCTACCTACCTGGTGACGGAAAGAGGGATCAGAAACTGCCTTGTAACCCTCTCATGTTATAACCCAGCAATTAATCAACGCTTAGGATTATACAGACGCAAGACTGGGAACTGAATGTGCCGTGGGCACAATTCATTGTCACTCAATTTTTATCCAAGCTCAGTGCACCCAAAATAAAAAAAAAAGAAATAAAAACAATAAACCAGCTTGGGTGGAGCTTCCCTTTTCACCCTTTTGATTGCTGATTTGGAAGCTCTCACAGGGCTGGAAACGGAGCACATTAATTTGAGAAATGTTCTCCAGGTAAGGAACAGAACGCTGGGAAGGTCCCTGGGGCAATTTCCACCAGGTGGGGAAAGAGGGCTAGCCCTTGCTTCGACAAGCACACGGGACATTCTCCAGTCATTTATTTATTTTCAGTCTTGTGATTTAAGGCAATGTATCGCTAATGTTCTTCACCTGTTTGGCTGCTCGCATCAGAGATTCTTTCTTCTTTTTTCATACCAGTGCAGATTTGTCCCTGCCTGGATTGAAAGTTTGCCGACACTTCACCCACTGTTTATGCTATTACAGGCATGTTCTGGTATCTGCTGGGGTTCCCCTCCCCTCCCGTGAATACCTGAAACCGCGAATGCTAGGGGCACCTTTTTAAAGATAGGGGAACATCGGTGGTTTTGCTGCAACAAGGTAAAAGGAGGTTTTGTTTAATGTTCCCTTATCTTTTTAATAGGTATCCCAGTATCCATGGATAATCAATCAATCAATCAATCAATCAATCAATCAGTATTTATATACCGCTTTTCAACCTGAAGTTCCCAAAGCGGTTTACAGGCAAATGATAAAGTTAAATGGCTCCCTGTCCCAAAAGGGCTCACAAACGAAAAAATACAGAACACCACCAGCAACAGCCATTAGAAAAGACACTGAGCTGGGGTGAAGAGGGACAATTACTCTCCCCCTGCTAAACATAAGAGGAACGTGGTTACCAAATCAGTGGACACTAGGGCACACCTGTATTATATTCCTCTGTTATTTGCACTTTGATGCCATTCTCATTTTTGATTGTATGTTTACAGAATTCATTATTTACCTTCCTCTTCCTTGGGCTGTTCTAAGCAGTGACATAACTAAGGCATCTACTACCCTGGGCAAAAAAGATTTTGTAGCCCCCCCACCGATGAAATCAAATTTAGTGTATTAAGTAAAACTTTTGGCCGTAACCTTTGATGGATTACAGATATTCCAATGTGGTTTGTTTCATTGCATTCAGTATTAGGTTACCTTCCCAATGATATGTAACATGATGGTATTATTCATGTCAAGGTTTTCACAGTTTGGGCCTCTAGTGTCAAGTTCAGCTTATTGTCCCAGCCTTAAAGCTTGTTGCCTGGTGCAGTTGCCCCCTCTGTATCCTGTTAGGTATGCTACTGTTTTTGAGTAGTTCTTTTTCTTCAGGGAGCTTCACTGCAAAGTGCATGTAGGATCTTAAAATTTACCTGCAGTGAATCAGTGATTCAGGTGTCACGTTGGATATCTTCATTTACAATGCATGTTTCGAAACCTTTATTGGCATATAACATTTACAATGCTTTGTAGACTGAATGGATTCAGAGCACCACCTGGATAATTTTTGGGAGTAATCATGCACACACACACACACACACACACACACAATTTCTCGATCTGTTTGACTTGCCGAGCCTAATTGAAACCTTGAGGATTTGTTGTAGAGCCAGTTGCTATAAACATCCCAGCCATTTGCATAAGTATGTGACATTGTAAAGTTCCTGAAAAGATTTTTATCAGGTTGATTTTGGCTCTCGGCCCAGTACTCACACAGCTCTGCCAAGGCAGAAAGGCAATGTGTATGTGTGTGTGTGTGTGTGTGTGTGTGTGTGTGTGTGTGTGTGTGTGTGTGTGAACATTTTCAACTTCCTAAAGTCCATCAAAATAAAAAGCAATGGGATTACTTTAATCAAACAATCAGACAGGTTAAAAAAAATTAAGAACTTTATTTCACCTGAATACTTCTGAGCTGCCCTTTCTGTGCAAAGCATTCTGGGAAATCATAGGCAACCGCTTTTAGTTCCAGGTGACTAAAAACAAATTGATGTTAACAGTTTGGGTACAATATCATACTTAGAGTAAATAACTTGGATGATAATATAAGATAAAATAAACTAGTATAAAAGGGCTGGGATTTTAACTGCATCCTCGTTCCTAGATGGAGGACAATTACTCTTCTTGGGAAAGGAGACATGTTTGCTCCTGTTCCCAGTTAGTAGCTTAACAATGACTATCTACAGTACTAGTTTATACTACTGTTTATACTGACTGATGATTCTGGCAGCACAATCCAAGCGTGCCCCTTGCATCAACGACCACTGCTTAGGATTGAGCCCTGAGTGGTCTTCAAAGGTAGCCCAACATATAACACATTGCAGTAGATTATAAACAGTCAACTCAGGAATTTGCAACGCTGGTCCACAAAAGGGTGTGTTGCAGATTTCTCAAACATTTTAGACTGGGTCCCACTTTTTAGAATGGGACTCATGTCAGGACCCAGAAGACGTGATGTCATGAACCTAGAAGTGTTGTCATAGCCAGAAGTGACATCATCAAGCAGGAAGTGCCATCACTGTGACATAATCAAATGACACTCCTGGAATGCAGACTGGCATTCTTGGACTGCAGCAATTGCACAAGCATGAAGCATCCCTGAATGAAAGCAAGACTAGGACAAAACATTATGGAAAAGCACGGAACTAAAAAAACAAAATAAAAAAAAACCCCTCACTTGAAAATTCAAGCTGTTAACACTCAGAAAAGGAATATAGCAAGAGTCAGGTCTGCAGCTTCAAAGATGGCTGCTGCCAGCTTTCCGTGACTCACCGGACATCAGGTTGCGACCCACCCATTGGATCCTGACCCACAGTTTGAGAAACACTGCTCTAGGGAGATCTGATGCATTGGGATTAGTGTTAGCACTTGCCAATGTGTTACTCTTGCAGTAATATGAAAGCAGAAAGAACAACCGGCCCGTGCTAGGAAATCTAGGCTCTCAGCCTCCAGAACAAGGAACAGGGCACGAAGCTACAGCAGCAAGCATCCTGTTCTCCAGGGAGAACCCAGGAGGGATGTCACAATATCACGTGACATCATGCCACCACTGCCCTGGCTGTTAGGGCTGGATGTTATGCTTCTGATGTCACCTGAGTCCACTTAGTGGCTCATCTGTATCAGGACTGTTCTCCCGTGGCTACAGTTCTCCACTGTTGTAGCCAAGAGGTCTTTCCCACTCCCAGCCCTACCAGGAAACGCCTGCAATTGCACTTGGAATTGTTTTTTTCCCCCTAGCAAAGCAACTCTGCTACAACTGAGCCATGGCCCCCTCCCTAAGTTATACTTATCTGTGACATCACCACCCTGTAAGACTCCCCACCCTTGCTCCATATCAGTGGCTGCTTCTGTCGGAGGCTGGAGAAACCAGCGTGATAACATTGTGTCTCTCGTAAGCAAAATCACACCTTACGGGGGAACATCGAAATGCAGCAAAAGAGGCCCTGTCTGGTAACCACCCCTGTCTCACATTCGGTCTTTCCCTGCTCTGTCGTAAATGCCTGCCTGCACATTTGTCTGCTGTGAAATCAGAATCCTTGCATATTCAGAAGCCCGCTCTAGAAGAAACACAAGGTAGCTGCACGTTCAAGCTCCTGAGCTGTCATTTGGGCATCTAATTTAAAGCGGATTAAACTTTCCATAATAGCACCCTCTTCCCATTGGCCTATTGTGGCCTGTTTAAAATACAATTTGAGAATTGGTTCGCCACAAAGGCAATCTGTTGGTTAGTGTGGCTTCTGTTTGGCATCTCCTAATGAGTGGCCTGTAATTATGACAGCAATCAGTGTACGGGACGATGAGTTGTATACTTTGCTGGCCTAACTGTGCCGGCTTAGCTCCAGGTTAGGGCTGCACCCTTTGGCGTTTTGAGAATTGTGTGCATGCTGGAAATGGAGAAGGGGGTTCAAGCTACACCTCCCTCCATGGAGTGCAACTGAGCAGGGTGACCAGATGCCATAGCCACAAAGGAGGACACAGCACCCCAAAATGTAGGACGTTCGAGAAAAATGTAGGATGCTACAAAATAACAGCTTAAAACGTATATTGGTTTTGGGGTGTCTTGTCCTCCTTGAATGGAACCCACCGAACAAAGGAACACAGGACAGACACACAAGCAAGTGATGCAGGTAAGCAAGTGATGCTTGGCCCTGGCACTCCAGGTGTGTCTTGAGATGTCGGACATTTTGACATTTACCCAGGACAGAAGGTTGAAACGTAGGACCAGGCCTGGCAAGAAGTGGTCATCTGGTGATCTGGTCCCTTTGCAGGTCATCTAGTCAGCAGAGGTCCTCTGGCCACCCTGTGACCATGCAGTCCCCATGAGCCTGCAGGTGTTTCTGATTAATGTGACCACGGCAGGCAACTCCACCTTCGCCAACACAGGGCCAATATTGCCAAGGCTGGTGAACTCTTTGCCACAGGAGGTGGTGATGGCATCTGGTCTTGATGCCTTTAAGAGGGGTTTGGACGGATTTCTGGAGGAAAGGTCCATCGTGGGCTATAGGCAATGATGGATTGTGCAACCTCCTTACAAAGGTGGTGGGCTACTGGTACCGGGTGCAAGGGAGTGGCAACAGGATGCAAGCATCTTGTTGTCTCGTGCCTCCCTGGGGCACCTGGTGGGCCGCTGTGAGATACAGGAGGCTGGACTAGATGGGCCTTTGGCCTGATCCAGCAGGGCTCTTCTTATGTTCTTATGTTCTTAACCATTATCTTCTTCACCTCTTACCGCTTTTTTAAGGAAATCACAAAGCTGCAGCACAATGTGTGACATGCCCCAGCACACAAGGAAGCCTTTCAGAGAGGGATCAAGCATTTCTTCCCCCGCCCCCCACCATCCAAAGCCTGTTTTCTCTGTCAATCTTCAGCGGTCTAACCGCAGCAGGGTTTGTTTTGACAGTGCACACAGATTGGACACGTACGTGTAATCGTATCAACAGATTTTTTTTCTTCCCTCCCTCTTTCCCCCCTCCCAAACCCTTGCCTTTCTTGTTCACCTTTCTGCTGAGCTGTTCCACCAGCCTTCTTGCCTGAGGAGTCGAGAAGAACAATTAAGCTCTGTGTGCTTTTCGAAGACGACTGCCAGGTCTTCATGGAAGACAAGTCATTCGACTGGAAGGGAAAATGACTTTGTGCGTGGGAGGGAGGGAGGCAAATAAATATTTTCTCATCCACCTTTAACATGATCTTTGTTTAATGTCTTAATAGGTCAGAGAGAGAGAGAGAGAGAGAGAGAGAGAGAGAGAGAGAGAGAGAGA
>JAJKFI010000102.1:2077227-2089287 GCA_029204185.1 Lerista edwardsae | reverse complement strand
AGGTTGCCAAGGGCAATTTCAACCTTCGCTCCCCCTTGGCCTCCTCTTCCCTGGGTAGTCTCTTTTTCAGCCATCCCTATCGTGGGGCTTGGGTGAGCAAAAGGTGAACATTCCACTAGGCTTGGATAATGCAAAGGCTTTGGGGGACAGAAGAGGAAATAAGTGGCAACTCCGAATGATGCTGCCCTCCCTGCTCCATCATCGCCAGTCACTCTGCATCATTCCGAAGTCCATTCCCTTTTTAAGCTCCAGCCTTACCATTGATGAATGCGCCTGTCGCTCACCTGAAGAGCGGTATGCAGTTCCGTTGATTAATCAGGCAATCAAACGTGCGGATATCTGCAGACAAGCCAGCCGCATTTAAAAACCGTTCTTCCTTTATTTGTTCATCATGCAGGTGTGGAGCATAGTATGGCTGCCAAAGAGGCATTCCTTCTAGCGCATGAAAGAGAAGGAGAATGCCTCTTTTTAAGACGGTGCTTGCTATCTGCAGGGTGCAATCCTAACCTGGAGTTAGGCCTGCATGGTTAGGCCAGCAAAGTTTGACCGGCACAACGGACATCATAAAGTATGTGTTGACCCCTCTCGGAGTCGGAGAGACCAGCACACAGATGTACGCCATCCTCCTTGACTCTGAGAGTGGTCCAAACGTGCTTTATGTTTATAAAATGTATAAAATAATTATTATTTAACAATAATTATGTTTATAAAATAATTATTTTAAGATTGTTTTAACTATTGTTTTTAATTGTCTTATATACTGATTTTATTGCATTATTGTATTTTAATGTTGTAAGCCGCCTTGGGTGCCCATGGGCAGAAAGGCGGGATATTATTATTATTATTATTATTAATAATAATAATAATAATAATAATAATAATAATAATAATAATAATAATAATAATAATAATAATAATAAATAATTATGGTGTCCCTTGTGCTGGCCAAACTGTGCTGGCCTAACTCCAAGTTAGGATGGCACCGGCAGTCTAGTAAGTTCTTATATTTTAAAAATCTGCCATCTGATGAACCGAGAGCACATTTTTGTTGATCAGGAGCAGTGGCATAACTAGGGGACGCGCCCAGCTGAAGGGTAAGACCACCGCTGATGCAGTGGACTTGGAATTTGCCGCAAGAACCCAGCAATCTGGTGTCGGCACTGAGCTGAGCATCTCGTTAAACTGAACTTGACCTGTACTACTTCAAACTGGAGGTACAGTAGATAATTCAATGCTTGCCCCAGATCAAGTAAAAAAAAAAAGGCCTCTTTCATTCATAAACTGGGAAGCTAAAGAGAAGGGGTCTTCTCTATCCTTCCATCTGACCTGGCAGTTTTCCACCTGTTGGGATTCAGTTTGATGGTGGAAGTTCTCCCCTCCCACTTGCACTTTGGATTGGTACAATCCAAAGCTGCCCAACAGTTTCAGTACAATTTGCTACAGTCCAGTGCAAGGAGGGATTATGGGAAGACTTCCTGGTGCTGCTTGAGAGAAAGCCTGTTTGCAAATGTAATTGAGAAGGTGGCTTCCAAGGCATTAGCCAAATGGCCGATCAGGTTTCATCTCTTTCAAAACATCTTTTAACAATCTAATTATAGGAAGAAAGAAAGAAAACCCACAACTTCCACTGAGTAACCAGTGAGAGACATTACATACAAATTGGTCCTTTCTGCCTCAGTTATTTTCTTTGCATTGAAAGAAAAACAGGTTTTTCTTCTGGAAGGGATGATTCGCTCCTATGGGTTTGTTCTGTGAGTGATCGCCCGACATCGCATGTTTGTTTCCCAGGACCGTACGTGCTTAGCATGCCGCCTGGAGTCCTGGTCAATCATATCTGTGCACAGTGGTGTTGTTAGGCAGATGCAGGTCTACAGATTGCACCAGGTGATGATGCACTCAGAAATGTGTGTGTCACCACTACTGGCCAAAAGTGTGAAAATCACTGGCAGAAAGGTAAGCGCAGGCCACCTGGGGGGGGAAGGGGGGGCTCCGGATCTGGCCCACAGGCCGGACTTTGGAGCCCCCTGATGTATATCATTTGATGCAGGGGCGGACCTAGTCAAAATGGCGCCCGGGGCACCCAATAGAAGTGCGCCCCCATGGGAGCCCAGGTCTACCCACCAGAAGCAGCCCCGGGTAGACCTGGGTTCCATGGAGCCCAAGTCTACCCATTGGGACCAGCCACGGGTAGACCTGGGCTCCCCTCGAGGGAGCCCAGGTCTACCCATTAGAAATGACTGCGGGTAGACCAAGGCTCCCTTGAAGGGAGCCCAGGTCTACTCGCGGCTGGTCCCAATGGGTAGACCTGGGTTCTGCAGCCCAGGTCTACCCACACAATGTTGCAGGAGCCACTGGTGCCCCCCAAGATGGTGCCCAGGGCTCTTGCCCCCCCTGCCCCCCTAGATCCGCCACTGATTTGATGAATAATGTCATGTGATATATCATTCAATGGGTAACTTATTGCAGAGTGCAATGAGACACACTACACTGAAATATCTGCATTCTAACAAATTGCCAAATAACCAGATAAGGAAAATTAACAGCTTATGCAACAAAAAGTGGATTTGCTTAACTGAAAAGTGATGGGTCTGAGTGCCAAGGTGTTGTTTTGACACAGAAGGGAACCAATAAGAAATTAAAAAGTAAAATAGATTCCTGCACAGAGGGTCTTCAACGGGCAACGTGAGGATAATTTGAATCTGCAGGGCCAAGCAGAACCTCCAACTTCAGGTGGCCCACACTGGGGAAAAACAACGGGAGAGAATTGGTCCTGGTTGGTGCTAGAGTAGCTGAACGTAGCTGGATTCTGTCCATTGGGTTGGCAATCATGTGACACTGCCCTGCCCATCTCAGAAATCTCCATTTTGGGGATGTACCCAGTGATGTCATGCAGGGGGTACGCGGGGGTACGTGAGTACCGGTTTCTAGGATTATGGCTGGCCCCGCCCACTCATTGACTCCGCCCCTGCAACGTTTGAATTTCCTGCACGTTTGAGTTGCCTGCATGTTCTCAGAGCCAGGCAGGCAGCGTGCGGAGCCTTGCCTTGCCTTGCCACTGAAAAATGAGCTGCTCTGGGGTTTTGGAACTGTTAGGTCACTTTAACATGATGCCAGGCCTCCTTAACATGTTCTGGGGGTGCTGTGGAATACTGAATTTTAAACTGTTGGGTCAGTTTAAAATTGTCTGAGGCCTCAAAAAGGGCTTTTTTCATGTCCCTTCCTGCCACGACCTCACTTCCGGCTTATGACGTCACTTCCGGTGGGTGGGTCCCGACACGTGCCAATCAAAAGTGAGTACCTGTTATTAAATCATTTAGATGACACCACTGGATGTACCCCTGAATATGGGGGAGAAATAAAACAAGAAGGGAGAAAGACATTGCTGAAAACATGGGACTTTCAGCCCAGGCCCGAGCCAGTCTGCATGCCCATAAACAACCTTGAAACCTTTCCTGATTTTGACACTTTTATTTCCCCCCTTGCTGTTTAATTATGTCTCCTAACACACACAATGGCTCCAGCTTGAACGAGGACCTTCCTCTTCAAAGTGCTGATTTGTGCAGGGCCAAGCGAGGCACCGCCCACAGCTGTCAGTCATCACTCCCAGGCAAACAGAGACCAGGAAGTGCATTTTGGGTGTTGTGATTCCCATGCAAAGCAGCCTGCTCAGCTTCAGAAAAAACATTACACGAGCGCAACACCCTTGCGAAAGAGCAATTCTGGGCCGTAATGAGGTGCAAACAGAGAGGCTTGGCGGGGCTATGTTGCCTTGTGCCAATAATTATGTGACAATAACACTTCGCTATTTGACGAGTGTCTCCCAGACAAGCCCCTCAAAAGTGCTTCTGCAAACACTTATTGAAGGGCATAATATTATGGCGGCTGTCGAAGCAGGCATATAGAACAGGCGCATGTTTTACAGCCACGAGACCATGGCATACTGAGCTACCGGGTCCAAGTACTGGACATTAGCATTTGTTCTTTTGGCACCCCCGATATTTGTGTCCAAATGCAGCACAGTATATGCATATTTATATTAGATGCACTTATTTTTAAACTCAAAAATGGGGCTAAGGTTAGGGTTGGGGTGGGATAAGAGCAGTGATGTCATTCAGGGGGAACGGACCAGAACGGGCGTTCCGGATCCTAACAGGCTCCGTGGCTGGTTCCGGGTTCCCGACAAGTGCCAATCAAAAGTGAGTTCCTGTTCCGAAATCATTTGAATGACACCACTGGATAAGAGGCTTAGGATATATACTATGTAGAGAAGGGAGAAAATGGTTTCAGTTTTTCACAGATTTCCATGTTTTCCAAAGTTAGAAGTGCAGAAAGCAGTATTATGTGTTTTCATTCAAAATGTACATTGTAATCAGTGGTGTCATCTACAAATAAGGAACGGGAACACTGGGCAGGACTTCCATGGGACTTCCGCGTGATTGGCTGCCCGCCCATCCCATTCTGCGGCTGCCCTGGCCTCGGGGGGGGGGGTGCCTGCTTGCCGGGGGAGACAGGTGGGGGGCATGCCAGAGCCTGGGCGAGCAGTGGTGGGGTGCGCAAACCAGGGGCAGCCCCCCCCAAAGCCAGGGCAGCCACGGAACGAAACGGGAGGGCTGCCAATCATGCAGAAGTCCCACCCAAGTCCCGCCCAGCGTTCCCGTTCCTTAGAGGACACCACTGATTGTAATTATAAATTATAGTTGCTTTTAATGCGAGGGGGCTGGCCCATATCCAAGGCACTGTCCCCAGACTGCATGGCCCCAATTCGGGCCACGCAGTGTCCTCAGCTCTGCACCTGCTATTCAGCAGACACAGATAGGAGGAAACGCATGGGGAGATTGGAGTCTCCCTTTGCCCTGGCGAGGCTCGCCACTGGATATGGTGCAGGCCTTGCTACGCCAGTGCAATTTAGGATTGTGTTCTTAGGGTGCATCCCTAGCCAACTTTCTAGCCCTGACGTAGCTGTGCCAGTGGGGCATGTGCTGGATCCTGCAGTTGGGGGACAGTCACGGAGACCTCCTCGAAGTCAGGGAATGTTTGTTCCCTTGCTCAGAGCTGCACTGCCCTTACCCCAGTGCTGGAAAGTTGGTTAGGGTTGCACCCAGTGGTGGGATTCAGGGGGTTCGCCCAGGTTCTATAGAACCGGTTGTTAAATGGCCGGGCCCCGCCCACTCACTTACCTCGGCTGGCTTTGGTTTGTTTTTTTTTTTGGCTCCGGCTATGACGTCATAGAACTGGTTGTTAATTTATTTGAATCCCACCACTGGTTGTACCCTTAACTGCTTTAGTGGGCAGGTGGAAACATCACACAATTTCTGTCGTGTTGCAGTTATCACAGTTGAATGAGTCACGCACGGAATGGTTCTCAGGTTGAAACCAGAGGGAAGCAGTCTTGGGGAATTGGTTACCATAACAAGCGGTGAGAGATGATTTCAAAAACCAGGATGAGGCAAATGAATGGCAAGACCCTTATCAATGGCCATTAGCCAGGACACATCAAGGACCACCTTCTTCTCCATTTAGAGGCAGTGAGTCTCTGAATGTCGGCAGAATGGATTGATGGATAATGTCTATCATTCATGAACAAAATCTTTTGATGGAAGCAAACAAGGTCTGCTCTCCTTTATTCTTGCAGATCTCTGTGTCTATTGGGACAGTGCCCCCTTATCTTCATCTATTAGAATGCCCCAAAAGTAGAAGAGCGATGACATTGGCTTGATGCAACGCACTCCCTTCTACTGTATTATGGGGCAGATTTAACGGGTTGCCTCTCCGGGATCGCCTCTGCCCCTGTGCCTTGGGAGAAGTTGTATCTTTAGAGCACTTACTTTTTCAGTGCCCTAAACATGCCGATAGCAGAATAAAATTACTAAATCCTATTATTTGTTCTTTAAGACCGATGGAGTTGCCTGAGCTTATGAAAGCCCTTTTTGAACTTAAGGATCCAGTATTAATTACTCAATTGGCTCAGTTCTTAGCTCAGATAGTTAAAACTAACTCAACCCGTTTAGCTAAGAACGATCCTTAAGGTATATTTCTTTTGTTTTATAAATTGTATTTAAATAATTCAGCTATGCATTCCTCTCATTGCATTTCTCATTTTATTATTTTAATTATGTCTATTTATTCTCCTTTGTAGTAAATGCCAATAAGGGTTATTTGAATTTGATTTGATAATGTCTATCAGCCAGAATTTGCTGGCCTAACTGTGCCGGCCTAACCGCCAGGTTACGACTGCGCTCTCCGTCGATGTAACTGGGAACTATAAAAAGGAGGCTTTGTATTTAGCAGTGTTTTGCATTGTTTAAAATCATACTTCAAGGTCCTGGATGTTCTCCGCTGCTTAACAAGAGGGTGACACTCTCCCTATCAGTAAATCAAGGGCGAACGTCAACTCTGTGTCAATTTTTCATTTCCCCTGCAAGCCATAGGCAAGTTTGGACTGCTAGGCTGATAGTGAGGCTTGATGGTATTAATCCCTTTGCAGCTTGTTGCCCGATGCAGTTGCAACCTCGTATCCCCTTTGCTGTGCTACTGCTACCTCCTCAAGGATTTGTCTACAGATAGCCCTCTTTCCCTGCTCCATAAGAGCATGGAAAAAAGGGGATGTCCTGTAATTTGAATATAATGGGGGGGGGGGTGAGACACACCTGCCCTGGCTCCTGTTGTCCCAAGTGTGTTGGGACAAGGTACCCTGTGATGCTCCTGGCCTGAAAGGTTTCAGAACAGTCTGTCATGGCTTCAGTCCTGACAGTACCTGTCCGTTGTGATGACTGTGTTCTGCTCCAAATAAGGGACACCAGAAAACCTCACAGCATTTGAGGGTGTTGTGGTTTTCTTTTTTTTTTTTAATGACTATTTCCTGCAGATTTACCAGGGAAAGATCCATGTTCTCAGCATGGCTGTCACCCTCAAAGTTGTCAGAAAAAGGAGGAGTGCTGAAACAGCACGTTTTCGAACAAGTCTAGGCTGATGAGCAGTTGCGGCGTGCGAGATCTCCGGCTGTCCCCATCCCATGTCACTCTTGTGCTTTCCTAAGCAGCAGCCTCGCCTAATTTTAAATAACAAAAGCAAATAAATCTATCCTAATGATCGGTTGTCTCAAATTAGGAATTTTGAAAAGTCAGTCGTCTGCTTCAATTGCATCAGTTTGCAAATCACGCGGATCCCGGCAGCTTATTAAAACGGAAAGCGTTGAGCGTCTGGATTTGCCGTGATGAAACAACAACCAGCCGGCCGGCCGAAAAGTCGAGTTGCAAACCTCACTACACCTGCATCAAGCATGGAGCAAAGCGGGTTGATGTTTTCAAAGGCAGATTGCTCCCTGTTTAGGAGTGATCCTTTTTTTTTCCCAAGGCAAGAGCAGATCCTTCCACACATCGTAAAAGAAGAGTCTGAGGTGCTTTTACAAGAAGGAAGATGAGTCCTTCTGGATTAGTTTGGATTAGTCTGTTGCTAGTGGCAGGGAAGTTTGGCTGCTGGCCAGGCATTCACCTAGAAAACACAGAGCTAATTAGAAAAGCACCTGTGATGAGGTGTAGCTCACCACCTGAGCGTTATTGAAATAAAATAAGCCAACATAATTGAGTACATTACATATTAATGTTGCGAAATCGCCTGCAGGCCTTTTTTTATGATGATGATGATGATGATTTTTAAAACAAAGGGGTTTTGAATCAAACTGATTTCTCTTTTGCCTTCCTGGAGAGCTGCAGGATGAAAACTGTGTCCTGTTTTCCAACTGATCTCTCAAAGTTCTCCTTTGAGGGCTGCAGGATGCAAGAAGGGGTGTGCTTGTGTGTGCACACAGGAACACCTGCGTGTAGATTTCAAGTACAATATTCATCTGTGGAACTCCTTGCCACAGGATGCAGAGTTGGTATCTGACCGAGATGCCTTTTAAAGGGGATTGGGCAGATTGTTGGAGGAAAAGTCCATCACATGTTACAAGCCATGATGGGTATGTGCAACCTCATGGTTTCAGAAGTGGGCTACCAGCGTGGGGGAAGGATAGGATTGGGCTGTAAACCCATAAAAGTTGACAACCCTACTTTGTACAAAAGTAAAGATAACCAGCGGTTGTTTAACTAACATGAGAAGTGGTTGTCCTTTGTCAGCTAGGATCAGGGCAATCTAATTTTGACCCGGAAATATGTCTCCCGCATACGATCAGTTCACCCCCAGAAAATCATCCGTTAGCAAGGAACACGAGCCATCTCCATGGGAAGGTGAATTGTTCTACACATAGATCTCAAGACGGGCTTCCCATTTTAGCTTAAACTTGCCCAGTCTAGTCTTTGGAGACTTGACTGGGCCTGCAACTCTTACCTAAGTCACACATTTAAATGCCAGCCACCTCTCACAGACAGTTGTTTGTCTCAAGGTGTGCATAGCTCAGTTTTGCTGATAGCACACCACCACAAGTTAGGCAGCTAAAATGTGTGATCTGCTTAAATGTCAACAATTTGCAATAATGGATTTCGAATGTTTGGCGTTTGGAGGAACCACTTCTTTCTTCCGCAGTTTCCCTGTTTTGGAGAATTCTACAAAGTATCCTCAGATACATGCCGAACATTAAACAAAGCTGGTATGCATCCTCACTCCACATGATCTTGAGGTACATCCTGGAACTCCTGTGGATACCTATGGTAGGACTCAGTGGTGATGATCAAGCTTTCTTCTGCAGAAGCTGGTCCAAATATGAAGAAAACTTCTACTAAGATTGCAGTCCTAACTGCAGGCCAACGCAGTTAGGCCAGCAAAGTTTGGCTGGCACAAGGGACACCGTAAAGTATGTTTAGACCACTCTTGGAGTCAGTGAGGCCAGCACACAGAGGTGTGCCATTCTCCCTGACTCCAGGATTGGTCCAAACACACTTTACGGTGGCCCTTGTGCTGGCCTAACTGTGCCAGCCGAACTCCAGGTTAGTTTTGCGCTTGCAGATGCATACGGTAGGGCTCAGTGGTGATGATCAAGCTTTTGTCTGCAGGAGCTGATCCAAATCTAAAGGAAGACTCCTACCAAGTCAGATCACTATTGTGTGCTTCAGCTGGAAAGGGCTATTCATTAGCTGTTTTCCAATGTGATTGTCTGAGGTACATTAATTGGCCATGCCAGAGACTGAACCCTGGACTGAGTGACTCCATGCGCAGGAAGGACTGCACCAAATGGGCAAATGCTCAATACTGGAACACATTTGACCACTTGCAGAGGCAGATCTACAGGGAGGGCAAAGCTCTAAGTGTTGCAAGAAGCCTTACCTTGCAGTGGAAAACACTCCTCTCCTGCACTGTTCTAGCCAATCCTCACAGGGAAAAGCAACATCTTGGCATTGCTTACTGGCTACAGCAGCAAGGGAGAGGTGGGATTTACACGACAGGGTAAGGCTTCTTGCAACACTTAGAGCTTTGCCCTCCCTGTAGATCCGCCTCTGACCACTTGCGCAGGATGCAGTGGTCGTGTAACTGGGGTCTACTTTGAACACTGTTCTGATCCTGCACAAGACCGTTTGTTAGTTCCGCTGCGGCTCTGATACGAAATCACGAGCTGATGTGCTCTCCTTGCAGTGCAGAGGAACAGGCCCCACGATGCCCTGGACTTGCAAAGGTCACAGGGAGCAGCAAGGCTCAGAGATTGTGATGTGCTAATCGCAGAAGCCACTGGAGCAGCCGGCTTAATTGTGCGGCTTAATGAGGAGCTTAGCTGGTGCTGTCTGTTACTTTGGGGGAAGGCGGAGCTGCAACCCTCAGCCAAAAAAATGCTATCTCCGACGAAGCATTTATCACTTTACCTGTTGAAAGAGCCTCCCAGACGGTGTCAAAATAGGCCTCCTGACCCCTCTGGGAAGGAGGCGGGAAAATTATTATGACTCCCATTTTAAAGGTGTTGACTGAGAATGGATTGTGAGACTGCTGGGGTCATGCGGTTGGAGGAAGGAGGTGGGAATGTGAAGACAGAAGCAGGAGGTCGTGCCAACCCCACAGACTGGCAGCTCCCAAACTGTGGGTCAGGACCAGTGATGTCATGCAGGGGGTACGCAGGGGTACGCGAGTACCGGTTTCTAGGATTACAGCTGGCCCCGCCCATTCGCCTGCCCACTCGTCGACTCCGCCCTCTGCAACGTTTGAATTTCCTGCATGTTTCAGTTGCCTGCATGTTCTCAGAGCCAGGCAGGCAGGCAGGCAGCGAGCGGAGCCTTTCCTTTCCTTGCCACTGAAAAAAGAGTTGTTCTGGGGTTTTAACATGATGCCAGGCCTCCTTAACATGTTCTGGGGGTGCTGTGGAATACTGTTGCAACTGTTGGGTCAGTTTAAAATCATCTGAGGCCTCAAAAAGGGCTTTTTTCATGTCACTTCCTGCCACGACATCACTTCTGGCTTATGACGTCACTTCCGGTGGGCGGGTCCCGACATGTGCCAATCAAAAGTGAGTACCTGTTATTAAATCATTTAGATGACACCACTGGTCAGGACACACCTGTGGGACACACAAAACCGTGTGTGGTCAGGACACACAAAAACCCCAACTTTTGGTGGGTTGCAAAACTGAAAACTAACAGTCAATGAGGAAAGTCTATTGAGCCCTATGGAAACTGAAACGGAGCACATTTTTGTTCATGAGTCGGTGTCTGTGCCTTGGATCTTAGCGAAAGCCAAGAGAAAGGGAACACAGAGCCGTCAGAATGGTTCTGATCTGCTGAAGGTGGAGCTCCCCTTTCCCCGAAAGTTTGGTTAACTAGGGGAGAAACTCCTGGAGACATCTTGAAGCCATCCCCATTGTAGAAGGACCACAAGTTGTTTTGGACACTTGCCATCTTCATTGTCTGGAGCCAAGAAGAAAAACTGCCCTGGTTTGTGCCCACCGAGCTGGCATCCAAGTTCACCTGGCTAGGACACGGGATGGGTGGGTTGGAAAGCCCAGGTGGTTGTAGAGCATCCAGTTGGATAGGCCATGACCTCAGTGAACCTGGGTTGCTTCGGGCCAAGCCCAGCTATGCTTCCCTGCATTCCAAGGAGGGTTCCTTGGAGTTCCTCTCTGTGTGGTCCTGCCTCCCCCCTCCCCGGATCAAAGGGATGCGATGCAGCTGAAAACCGATGCTTGGATATAATAAATACAAATGAAGATCTGTGAGACAGTTGTGTGAGGGATTTTAGTTTGCTTTTAAGATTTGCCTGCAATCACCTGCAAATATTGTTTTGGTCTTCTTGCAAAGATCTGCACCAGGACACAGCCAATGCCCCATTCCCTCTTTGAGCTACTTGGCCTTTTCTTCCTCCTTGAATGTCCTGTTCCCCTCCCTGTTCAATTTCAGACTGTTTCATTGCAGACACCAAGGGTAGGGTCATTTTATTTTTTTTTGGAATAGTTCCACATGCAACCAGCCTCCCGACTTGCATGTAGTACACTGCATCCAAGCTTTAACACTCCCTGATTTGATGGTTTACAGCCTACAGGCTGACATGCAAACATCCAGAATTCTACCACCCCATTCGTAGATGGAATCTGTTAGTAGCCAGCACCTTACCCTGTGGCAGCAAGTTCCATGCTTTCATGCTACGTGGCACGGATAAGGACTGACTCCCGCGCTGCCCAGTTTCATTGGGTGAGCTTGAGTTCTAATCTTATGAGAGAGGGAAGAAAATGGATCTATTATGCCAGTGGTTCCCAAACTGTGGATCACCAGTGGGTCGTGAGCCAATTTCAGGTGGGTCGCAAAGCACCTAGAGCAGCCACATTAAAAATAGGGGAAGATGGGATGCTGGAAAGGAGGAGGGCCGCGTGGTTCTTTTGCTCGTGTCAAGGTTGCAAATAGGCTTTTTTGTCTTTCTGATTCACTTTGCTATTGGAAAACGGCTGAGAAATAGCCCAACTTATTGCTGCATTCTCAGGAAAGCATCAGGCTCTGGCGTCACAATGATGGCACTTCCGGCTGTGACGTCACTTCTGGTGGGTCCCGGACAGATTGTCCTTTCAAAAAGTGGGTCCTAGTGCTAAAACGTTTGAGAACCCCTGTATAATAATAATAATAATAATAATAATAATAATAATAATAATAATAATAA
>JAJKFI010000102.1:2049710-2060412 GCA_029204185.1 Lerista edwardsae | reverse complement strand
AAGAAGAAGAAGAAGAAGAAGAAGAAGAAGAAGAAGAAGAAGAAGAATTATTATTCCAGGGCTCTTCTTCTCTCCTTGTATGAGACTTTCCCTGAGTTGCCTCAGTATTATTCAAATTCTTTCCATTTTGTGAGTGAAGAACTTCACTTTGAGCAAATCCCAGCTGAGCTCAAGCAGCTCATCCATCTCTAATAGACACATCTGTGCATATGTAAAAATGAAGGATGATTAATATTTAGCTTCCTGTTGACTGTCTCTCAATATGTATGCAACCTTCAGATTTTGGAGATAGCCTATCTCTGAATGCCAGATGCAAGGGAGTGGCAACAGGATGCAAGCATCTCGTTGTCCTGTGAGCTCCCAGAGGCAGTTGGTGGGCCACTATGAAATACAGGAGGCTGGACTAGATGGGCCCTTGGCCTGATCCAGCAGGGCTTATGTTCTCATGAGAGGTGCTTGTAAGCAGTGTGTGTATGTGTGTGTGTGTGTGTGTGTGTGTGTGATACCCAGAAGTAAGCCAATAAGTATGTCTGGTAAGACTAGGAGCCTAATTCTATGCATGTCGACTCAGAAGTAAGTTCCATTATAGTCAATGGGTCTTACTCCCAGATAAGTGTGGATAGGATTGCAGCCTTAGGTTGCAATCCTACCTGCACTTTCCTGGAAGTAGCCCCCACTGAGCACAGTAGGACTTACTTCTGAATAGCCATGTAAAGGATTGTGCTGTGCTGATAGGCTGTAAACAAACCTCTAGTTCTTATTCCAAGCCTAGGCAGGCCTACTCAGAAGTAGGTTCTGCCTGCCTGCCCTCCCTCACAGCGCAATCCTATGCTCAGAAGGAAGTCCCATTGGTGTCAGTGGCTCTTACTCCAAGGAGGTGACCCTAGGCTTGCAGGTTCAATGATAGGTCAAGGTCACCAGTGGACCAGAAGGAAAGCAATGGTGTAAAGGAAAAGGGCAGGCTGGAGGATTGCCCCTTTAAATATGTGTCCGGCTGCAGAAAAAGCCTTAAAGGAATTTTTATGGCTTTAAGGAATTGAGTTGTGGACTGAATGTGAGTGACAGCCATCAGGTGGACCAATCACCCACCTGAGGGGAATCACTGTAGGATTAGCATAAAAAGCAGTGTGAGGTGAAGCTACCTTCAGCTAGCTAACTACTCGCCCTTGGCCTAGCAAGCCAGCTAGTCTAGGTAGTACTGGTTAATACTAGTCAGCTTGAATATGCTAGTCAGTTAAGAATGCTAACCACTACGTTTATTAGTAGAATGAAGTATCTCTGCTAAAGTTATTTTAGTAAGAAGAGGTGAGGACTTTATATCAGTGTATCTTGATATGTTATCTCAATTAAGTACTTCTTGTGAAGGTACAAAGAACTGCTTGGGAATATGCTGCAAGTAACCATCTAATCAAGTATTTTTCTATGTTTTTCCAACTGCTGTATGAACTGTATTTGTTTTGCTGCAAACTGCATTCCTTTTGTTTGATTCTCTTAAGGAATCCTTATTTTTCTATAAAGATAAGCCTTAACACTTCTGCTTTGTGGATTCTGCTTTTATTTGGTCTCAATCAAGAACATAGTGCTTTTGCTGGTTGAGCAAGCAGGTTTTCTTGAACTCTGCTATTGTGTACTTGGAGGGCTTATGTCACTATAGGCTGATTATAGGGACTAGCAGTCCTAATAATATGCCCACTCTCAAAACAGGGAGGTGGAGCCTGGAGAGAAAGATTATTGAGACCAGAGGTATTTAAGATCTCATTCTGGCACTGGCCCTTCATAGACGAAGGCATTTACTCTGGAGGGGTTTTTGGGGGGGATGGGGAATCTGCCTGATGTCTTGGTGGCTAAATTGCAACATTCTCATGGCTGAATGAAGAGAGAACAGGACTGTAGCTCAATGAAAGATGACCTGCTTTGGAAATCAAGGTTCAATTCTTGGCATTTCCAGGTAGGGCTGGGAATGACCTCTGGAGAACGGCTTGTGGTCAACATGGACAAGACTGCCCTAAAAGATTGGATAAAATAGGTGAGAGGCATCAACGGAGAGCTAAAGAAACTGACCTCTGAGCTAGAATAAGGCCCTGCTCACCTACTGGGTGGGTTGCTCCAATAGCAAGAGTGGCTGACAGATGCTGTGCGGTGTTTGGCCTCCGTGCTGGGGTTGCCATGGTACCCGGGTGCATGTCTTTGCAAAGGCATTTAATTAGCCCTCTCCTGGAATCTTCACAAAAGCAGCCATAATAAGGTGTCAACTGCCTATTTGTCAAAATTAAAATTAGAAGGTTTGGAAGAAAGAGCATTTCCTCTTTCGCGCCTCCCTCGAGCCATGTGCACCATGAATTGGTTGCGCTGTGCCAGGGCATTTATTTACGAGAGCATTGCTTCAAGAGAAATGGGGCGGGGGGAACCAGTCTGAAGAGCCCCAGGCTTAGATCTGGTCTGGTTTCACCCTCTCCCATGAATGGGTGCCAACATAAATGGGTGCTCACATGAGTGGGTTCCCCATCTCTTGCCAGTTGATTTGCTCTTCCGGGGTTTGAGTAGCTTGACAGCCCAGGAACCTTTAGACCCTCCTGAAAGGATGCTGCAGTTTGGACCAGACCATCCAACTCCCTGCTGTTAGGACAAGTAGGTTGTGAGGTGGGCATAAAACAAGTGTGCGCATTTGTCTACTTCCAGAGACAAATTGCAGCTCCCTGCAGGATTCCGGCTGGTGGGGGCCACACGAGATCAGGAAGATCAGACGTGGAAGTCAAGTTTTGCTTTCCCCGCCAGTGGAATGTTGTCCGGTTGTCTCCTTGCCCAATGCAAGGTGAGCTTCTGAGCATCTCATTGAGCAATTCCAAATTGTGTCACTGCCTCACATGACTCAGAGTGCTCACCGAAGGGACCCTGTCTTGGTTTCTCTAATGCTTTAAGGCAGTGGTTCTGAACCTGAAGGTCGCGACCCCCAAGGAACCAGTGTATTTCCCTTTAAGGGGAGTCGCTAAAGCAATGGCAATGGTACCTCGGCGATGCCACTGCCAACAGGGGCACTGCAAACTGGAAGTGGGTTGCGATAGCAGCGGGGAGGCCCTTCAGATCGGCCGGGCCTTACCCAGTGATGTCATGCAGGGGGAACGGACCAGAACGGGCGTTCCGGATCCTAACGGGCTCCGTGGCTGGTTCCGGGTTCCCGACAAGCGCCAATCAAAAGTGAGTTCCTGTTCCTAAATCATTTGAATGACACCACTGGCCTTACCCCCTACTGTGAAAAACCCTTTGTTTGCCGTGGTGGTGCAACAGCTGAGGTGCTGTCGCCCCCCCTTCCCCTGCAAATACTGAGTGTTCCCAACCTTTGTGGTGAGGTTGGGAACCACTCAGTAATGGCATCTAAATGATTTAGCAACAGGTACTCACTTTTGATTGGCACTTGTGTTGGGACCTGCCCACCGGAAGTGAGGTCATAGCCGGAACCCAGGAACTGCCCCCAGGAGCCGCCGCGCCTCCTCGGTAGGCCATGCGGCGGCCCGGGAGAAGGCCCAGGAGTCCCGGGCCTTCCCCGGGACCGCCACGCGGGCTACCAATTTCCCCCTCAGGAACCGCCACACCTCCTCAGGAGGGAGCCCCAGGCAGCCTACCTGCTCACGCTGCTGCTGCCATTGGTCTCCCTCGCTCCGCTGCCTGCCTGCCTGCCTGGCTCTGAGAACGTGCAGGCAACTCAAACGCGCAGGCAATTCAAACATTGCAGGGGGCGAAGCGGAGCACCGACGGAGTCGATGAGTGGGCGGGCGAAAGGGCGGGGCCAGCGCTAATCCTAGGAACGGGTACTCGTGCACCCCCACGTACCCGCTACATGACATGTCTGGAACCACTGCTTTAAGGCCTTCCACCATGTTTTACAGAGTCACTTCCAAAAAGCAGTGGCAGGGAGTTGCTTCCGAAGGCCGCTCTGACATGTGTTTTCTTGGCTGGCAGGACTGGAGAGGAGAGGGTTTAGAACTTCCCGTGGGAGTAGCCTTTCACAGCTCTTTCCTAATCCTCTGGAAATCGCCTGTTCACTACAGCTGTTGATTCTCCCGATAAAACTATTTGTTCAATTATTCTTGGCAGAGCGCTTGCGGCCCGCCTCAAAGGCTCGGCCTACTTCAAGAGCACCAGGCCCTGATGGGAGAGCCTACTGGGACCAGGGCCCGTTTGAAGCCAGCCCTACCCCCCTCGCTACACTGTCCACCCCGTCCCACTGCCGACCGTTTCCACACGGTGCCTGCAGGCCCATCGCAGCACTGTGATCGGGGAAGAAAGGGAAGCCGGTGGCGGCGGCCCCAGAGTGCCGGTGTGATCTGATAATTGCAAATGAAAGCAAGATTAGTCGGGGCTGTGGGGAGTAAGGCTTCCAAAATGGTTCCTGAAGCGCTGGCGGTTTGTTCTAACAGGGAGCGTCAGCTGCAGCTGCCGGCTCCATGGTGACCACAAGCCCGGAAGGCCCCGTCGGGACCCTGTTTATGAAATGTCAGCTCGAGCAAGCAGCAAGGCGGGGAGAAGAGACGACAGACCGGGCCAGACCTGCGTCATATAAATGGAGGGTAATTAACGCCATTTTTTGTCCACATTTGTCTCTCTCCAGCCTCTGCCCACCCAACTGGGCTTTTGCGGAAACATTAAAACCCAACTAATAAATGGCTTACAGCTGTTGAAAGATGAGCCCTGTCTGGCTGCAACTCCCCCCACCCACCCTCACCTGCTTCCACTCCCCCCACCCACCCACCCTCCATTGATCTTCCAAGGGGTCCAGAGCCACAGAGCACAGTCCTAACCTACCGTAACCTCAGAGCGCAATCCACTGATGTCATGCAGGGGGTACGCGGGGGTACACGAGTACCGGTTTCTAGGATTACAGCTGGCCCCGCCCATTCGCCCGCCCACTCGTCGACTCCGCCCTCTGCAACATTTGAATTTCCTGCATGTTTGAGTTGCCTGCATGTTCTCAGAGCCAGGCTGGCAGGCAGGCAGCGAGCGGAGCCTTTCCTTTCCTTGCCACTGAAAAATGAGTTGCTCTGGGGTTTTAACATGATGCCAGGCCTCCTTAACATGTTCTGGGGGTGCTGTGGAATACTGTTGCAACTGTTGGGTCAGTTTAAAATCGTCTGAGGCCTCAAAAAGGGCTTTTTTCATGTCACTTCCTGCCACGACATCACTTCTGGCTTATGACGTCACTTCCGGTGGGCGGGTCCCGACACGTGCCAATCAAAAGTGAGTACCTGTTCTTAAATCATTTAGATGACACCACTGGCGCAATCCGACCCTTGAGTTAGGCTGGCAGAGTTAGGCCAACAAAGTTTGGCCGGCGTAAGGGCCACCATAAAGCACATCTGGACCACTGTCTGAGTCGGGAGGTATGTCTGATGTCTGTGTGCTGGCCTCTCTGACTCTGAGAGTGGTCCAAACTTGCTTTATGGTGGCCCTTATGCCGGCCAAACTTTGCCAGCCTAACTCAAGGGTAAGACTGCGCTCTGAGTGTTAGAACACACACACCCCCCAAAAAAAATCCACTGTCGTTGCATGATGAAGTCCACTCTTGAATATCCAAGGTCTTGTACCTCGATTCAAAGTCCTCATGCAATAGGTTTCCAGCTGCATTTTGAGCAATTTGGCCTGAATATTGAATCCCCATTCAGCTCATCATCTTAGAACACGTATGGATTTTTCTAACGGCAGACGTAAACCGAGCATTCCAGTCCAACATTCCCGATGCCCAAAGAGAGG
This sequence comes from Lerista edwardsae, assembly GCA_029204185.1. NCBI lineage: Eukaryota > Metazoa > Chordata > Lepidosauria > Squamata > Scincidae > Lerista > Lerista edwardsae. Next base: position 2,054,667 of record JAJKFI010000102.1, on the reverse strand, counting down.
CTCCTCTGATTCCATTGTCCTGTTTTTTTGTCTCCCAATAGGTTCTACGTCTTGGCAAAATCAAGCCCTCCCAGCCTGGCTGGTGGCATTTGCCACTAGGGAAATAGAGACCAAGATCGATGGGCCATGTTGACGTCAAGGGCTCATGTGCTGAAGATGGCTCCGGCGCTGTGATGCAGAGAGTGCTCCACCTGGCAGAGTGAGCGCAGCCTCAACTTTTGGTGACCTTCTGAAAATGCACACGTATTAAAGCAATTCCCCTTCTCTTCTGTAAATAAATGAAAAAAAGTTCTTTTTTTTTATCTGGGACACACACGTATGTCGCCATGCCCCTGCTCTTAAAGACGCCCTCCTAGCCAAATGGGCCTTTTTGGAATTAGATTGCTCTGTCTTTATGCAGTCCGGATCAAATGTCACTTAAAATGAGACGAAAGCTTTTGAAAGGGTCAGTGGGAGGGAAGGCGAGGGTTTGGTGGTGGTGGTGGGGGGAGAAATATGAATGGATTTCTTTCTGGAGGCAAAAGACTTTGGAGAAGCAGAGAAGGCATTAAAGTGAAGGATTTTTTCCAAGCTGCCTAAGGGATTGACAGACCCAGCTCCCATTAAAATTAATAGCCTGGATCTTCCTCTGAATGTTATAAAAGGTTTTCCTTCTTTCAACTGGTCTGGAGGGAGAATGCGAAACCAGATAAATAGAAACTCCTTTCTCCAGATCAGAAGAGCAAATATTCATGTCTTATTAAAATCAAAGGCCACTTGTCGCTTGAGAGCTGAGGTTGTGGAATGAGACCCCTCCTTTACAGAAGGGTGGGCAAGTGATAGTCCTTATTTCACATGTGACCCGGATAAAAGACCACACACGCACGTACCACCCCTAGTTTTGTGGCCCTCAGGCTGTCGACGCCAAGTGTGTGGTTGTGATGGTAAGGACTTTGTGTGAAAGCAATGCTGATGTGCCTGTGGTTGCATCCTTGTAAATGTGTACTTCTGTTGTCATATGACTTTAGGCAGTGCTGAGCTGTAATTTTGCAAGTGGCTTCTTTTGGTGGACCTCCAGAATTCCAGTCCAATATTGTATCATCAACTTTGTTTTGCTTTTCATTTCACTTTCATTTTTGTGCTATGTATGGCTTTTCTGTGAAGTATATTTTTAAAGGAGGGAAAGGAAACATAGGAAAACGACAAGAGCTCTTGGTGGATCAGACAGAAGACCATGATGTTCAAAGTTGTCGTCTCCATAATGGCCAATTAGGTGGTTTTTGGAAGCATTTGGGTGAACGGTTGAAGACCCAGCAACTTGAAGGAACATTGCTCCTCAACTGGAAGGTCCATTGAACCACCATGACTAATCGCTGTTGATAGACTCATTCAAGGAGTTTTCCATCACACACCCAAACTAGAGGTTCAGCCAAGCCAATAACACAAGTCGTAAAATAGACTAGGCAAAAACAATGCTAGGCTTGTGCAATGTGGTTGCCACACTTTTATTTTCTGGCAGTCATCCTATGTCATCCTTCATAGCTATAAGGCCTTCCAATGGGGAAGGATCTCCAGGAACAGAGATGCAAATAATGGGGTGTAGCTGTTGAACTCTTGCTTGTTCGGCAGTTCTCAAAGGGACAGTTTCCTGGGGGGAAAAACAAACACAGGATAATCTCTTGGTCAATATTTTGTACAGTTGATATGACTCTGCTTCCATTTGCCAGGGAAAAGGGGGCATCTGTGGTGGTCAAAGAGCAAACGCTGGCAGCAAACTTTTTCTTTGTGCCTTTCTGGCATTCCAACCATCACTCTCCTGCCTTCTGGGTGACTCCAAGTTGGCCACTCTGCAGGATTTGTGTTTCAACAGTGGCTCATCAAACACAGCCTGGGGCTACATCAACTTTTCACCTGCGGCTTATAACAGTGAAATTCTGCTCAACGGCACACACACTCGAAATGATGTGAATTTCGGGTCAAGCTGTTGAGAGATGGTGTAGGGATGACTCAATGTGTGGGATTAAAGGTGAAGGGAGAGATGCGGGGGAGGGGGGAGGACTGGGAGTGACACCCTCTCTTTCTGGTTCCCCTGATGGTTTCCTTGCAGCCTCTGATGGAGAGAAGGAAACTGGCAAATGCCCTTTGCCCTCCAGCCTGTTTTGCATTCCTCGTCAATCTCCCCCATCACTTTCCTTCTCTCCACAACCCCCTCCCTTTCCCTACACGTCCGGTTCCTGTTCCCTCTTCTTGACGCTTGCCATCCTGTTTCTTTTTCCAAATACAGATCATGCGAATCTGAGCAAGAGGATTCTAGGCATGCTCAAATCCCCCTAGTGTCGCTCTGGACTTCCAGACATGCTCAGAGTTGGAGAGTGAGCAACTCTTGACCTGAACCTGTGAATGCTGACCATTTCTCCCTTTGAGTTTTGGCTATCACATCACCTCATTTGCTTCCAGGGTTTTTTTTTTTTGGGGGGGAGGGGGAATTGAAGGGACTGCTCCAGGGTGCCAGAAGCTGCAGGCATGCCAGTCTAGTTAGTTTGGCTCTGCCAGGGCTGGCTCTAGCAGTGGCAGAGCCCAACATGGGGCATTCCTGTGGGGCCCCCAACCCACCAAGAAGAGCTCTGTTTGTGCCACATGCAAAGCATGGCATGTGGAAGTCGGTGGTGGTGATATCATAACATCACCGCCAACTGCTTCCAGGTGGCCCATTTTGGGCTGTTCGGAGGCAGTGGCAGGTGGGAGAGACCAAGGTAAAGCCGCTGTGCTCACCCCACTGACGTACAGCCCATAGAGATCCCAGCTGCAGCCATCGGCAACATGCTCACCCTGCTAGTGCGGGGCCCCTGGAAGCGTGGGGCCCAGTGCAGAGATGTCATGCAGGGGGTACGCGGGGGTACGCGAGTACCTGTTTCTAGGATTATGGCTGGCCTCGTCCATTCGCCCGCCCACTCGTCGACTTTGCCCCCTGCAACGTTTGAATTTCCTGCACGTTTGAGTTGCCTGCATGTTCTCAGAGCCAGGCAGGCAGGCAGGCAGCGAGTGGAGCCTTGCCTTGCCTTGCCACTGAAAAATGAGCTGCTCTGGGGTTTTGGAACTGTTGGGTCACTTTAACATGATGCCAGGCCTCCTTAACATGTTCTGGGGGTGCTATGGAATACTGTTGCAACTGTTGGGTCAGTTTAAAATTGTCTGAGGCCTGAAAAGGGGCATTTTTCATGTCACTTCCTGCCACGACGTCACTTCCGGCTTATGACGTCACTTCCGGTGGGCAGGTCCTGACACGTGCCAATCAAAAGTGAGTACCTGTTGTTAAATCATTTAGATGACACCACTGGCCCAGTGTGATGACATTGGTCACAATGGCTTAAAGCCAGCCCTGGGATCTGCAGTAGATCCACTACTCCTGTCTGGTGTTTCCCATCTTCGCCTTCCTTTCTCAGGGAATGGTACACAATAGCCGATTTTTTTTCCCCTGCTTACTTAACAGGAGAGCAAGAGGCTCTCCTCTGAAGACTAGATTTCCTCTTAATCTGCATTCCCCAGGCCACCCCCCTACCCCACTTCCATTTCACCCTCTCCGCTTTCCATCATCTCGCATCAGGTTCCGAGCAGCTGTTTCCGAGCCCTTCCGAGAGCCGCGCAAATTGTGCTTGAAGCCATACGTCAAAACACCATTAGCGAGCCGCTCTTCTCATTCCCCCGCTGGCCCAGCCGCCCCTCTCCCTCCCCTCTGCCCTCGCAGCCAGGACAGGCTGGCGCTGAGACACCCGTTGTGGTTCTTTGAAGAGTCCATTTGCGTTGGGCTCAGACAGCTGGGCCTGGCCAGGATTCTCCCCCCCGCCCCCCTGGACTTCAGGACTACACCGACATTTTAAAATAGATCCCAACGTGGCCCTGGGGGACAACTGCACAATTATTTCCAATGCTGTTGCATTGGATGGATAAGGCAAAGCGTCATAATGTCAGCAAGCCATGAAAAGGGGAAGAGGTGGAGGACAAGGAAGGACGGGGATGAGAAAAGACTGCATCTGCCTAATGTTTGCATAGCTGGGGGGGTCTTCATTATCAGCATCTCCATCATTCTATTCCAGTGGTTCCCAAGCTGTGAGCCATGGCCACAGAAACCAGCCAGGGGAGCCGCAGAATCCTTGCAAAAAATCTACCTGTGTAGGGTGGTTCCCAAACTGTTTTTGACTGGCTACCCCTTGGCCCCGTGGCCATGGCTCCCTCTCAGGGCTACAACCCTATACATTGGTAGGCAGTTTCTTTGCCAGGATTCTGCAGATCCAGTGATGTCATGCAGGGGGTACGCGAGTACCGGTTTCTAGGATTACAGCTGGCCCCACCCATTCGCCCACCCACTCATCGACTCCGCCCTCTGCAACGTTTGAATTTCCTGCATGTTTGAGTTGCCTGCACGTTCTCAGAGCCAGGCAGGCAGGCAGGCAGCGAGGGGAGCCTTTCCTTTCCTTGCCACTGAAAAATGAGTTGCTCTGGGGTTTTAACATGATGCCAGGCCTCCTTCACATGCTCTGGGGGTGCTGTGGAATACTGTTGCAACTGTTGGGTCAGTTTAAAATCGTCTGAGGCCTCAAAAAGGGCTTTTTTCATGTCCCTTCCTGCCACGACATCACTTCCGGCTTATGACGTCACTTCCGGTGGGCGGGTCCCGACACGTGCCAATCAAAAGTGAGTACCTGTTCTTAAATCATTTAGATGACACCACTGTGCAGATCCCCTGATTGGTTTGTACGACTCACATCTCCAGAATCACTGCTCTAGTCCCTACAATTAGAAGTTCAATTTATTAGGTGTTTAATTGAAGAACAATGCATAAACTTTCCCCATACTTGCAAGAATCGGTGGATGAGATCCTGGAGCGTCCACTGACTCCTGCACGACTCACAACCTAATAATAATAATAATAATAATAATAATAATAATAATAATAATAATAATAATAATAATAATAATA
>JAJKFI010000102.1:2004327-2029486 GCA_029204185.1 Lerista edwardsae | reverse complement strand
AGTCGAAACTCTTAACCACATTGTTCAGTGCCTGGATTGGTTAACCACATTGTTCATGAGCTGGACTGGAAGGTTTCCAAAGCTGGGAAGAAGAAGAAAAATGTTGGCAGAGTCTGTGCACATAGAAAAGGGGCAGGGCTGTCATCCCAGAGGAAATAAACTCTTAGATGAATAAACAAGAATGAGCATTGTTGTTGTTCATCAGTTTCCGTTGGCACAGTCGGTAATTATGATAGTCAGCAGAGACTACCTATCGGCTCCCTTAAATATGATCAACATGCTTTCAACTTACTGGTTGAATAGTTATTTTGGTGGAGAACCCAATTAGTCTAATGCGGGCTGTAGCCAAGGAAAGTGAATCTTTGTTAAGCAGCTAATGTGATCTGGCTGGAGGAGAGGCTGGTGTCAACACCCTCCACTTTTCCCTGAAGAAGGTGGCTCCATGACAGGGTCAAAAATCCAGCAGATTTTGCTGCCAACATGAGGGCAAAGCCAGATAAAGATCTTAGCAAAACAAAAACAAAAACCAAGCAGACAATTGCAGACAAACCAGAAAGCAAGGCAGCATTTCCTGATGCCCTGTTAAATAATTGCAAAGGGAGTGGGCTGTTCTACCTGCGACCAGTGTGTTGTTATTCTGTAGGGAGCACCTGGTTGTCACATGCTCATCAAAAGCTTGGGCAACTGTCTGTTGGTACAATGATAACTGTTTGCTGGGTGGGGTGGGGATTCCAACCATTAGAGATTTTCTGTGCAGATGTCAACTTCTTGTGTTTTCAATGGAGGAAAATGTAGGCAGGTAAAAAGACTTTGGATTTTAGTCAAGGGGGGGGAAGGAGGTTTTGAAAAGATTCTCTTAGAAAGGTTAAAGATCCTCTCTGGGGTTAGAATAAGCAGATGGGAATAACTTGAGCCAGGATGGTGTAGTGTTTTGAACGGAGACCTGCAAGACCCAGGTTCAAATCTCAGCTCACCCATGAAGCTGTCTGGTTGGCCTTGGGGCAGTCACCATCTCTCGGCCTCACCTACCTCGCAGGGTTGTTGTGAGGACAAAAGGAGGGGAGGAAACGTGTCCGCCACCCTGAGTTCCTTGGTGGAAGAGTGGTATAAAAATGTGGAAAAAAAATACCCTTCTCGGCAGCAAGTTCTCTGCTTGGCAGGCAGGCAACATCGAGGCCAGAACGAATGACTCAGAAGGAAGTAGCGTGTATTTTAAACATCTTTGTTGTGATCACCTTTTTTATACCTTGCGATAAGCACAGCCCAGGGCTGGTCAAAAGTCACGGCTCAAAAGCAAGACACACCCAAAGGAATGTGGGCCTTTGCCTTCAGCATCTCATGGGAAGGCTGTGCTGCAGTAGAAAGGTCAGGGCAGTTCTCTGAGCGAAAATTACACCCCAAAGGCAGCCACCACCACCCCCCAGATAATGTCAACCTTGCATTGTGGCTGCTGTAATGATCTTTAATAATTAATAATAATAATAATACTTGGATTTATATACCGCCTTTCTTAGGTCACCAGATTTCTCCAATGACTATAACTCAAGGATGTTTACATAGGCAGACTTTATTCAGAAACCCGAAGGTTTTTAAAATTTTTACAGAAATGTTCTATCTTCCAAGAACTATACACATACAGATGGATCTTTCTGGATTTAGTCCTTCTTTCTGGCCACCTGTTTGTCTTCTTGCTGGCTGATAAGTGGCTTCCCTGCTCCCACCAGAGAAGCAGCTGACTTCAGCACACTCCCCCTCCCACGAGGCAGCCGAAGCTCAGCTGTTAATCATCCGCAATTAACAAGGTCTGCCGCTCACAGAGACTTCCGGCTGTCCCGAACTGGCAACCTTCAGATCTTCAGCTCTTATCTTCAGGCAAACGGAGGCATTAACCCTCTCGACTAAATCTTTGCTGTTTCCTTCTCTCTGCTGTGAGATTGCTCAGCACCAGGAGGCTAGGAGGGGGTGCGTCCTCACCTGCGCGCTCTGTGGGTGCCTGGCATCCGGGAATACTGTACCATTCCTACCTGCTCTGACTCAGAAAAGCTGAGCTCAGTGGGTCTCTCTTCTGGAAACTGCAATCATGATAGCATGGGAAAGAGCCACCACGTTGGTTCCTTCCATGCAGCCAGCACAGCAGAAGGAGAAACCACAATAGTTTCCTCCTGCAGAAAACCCTGCAAATTTCCTCCCAATGGCGCAATCATGAATTGGAAGGGACCCACAAGGCCAACTAATCCAACCCCCTGCCTGCAGCAAGAAATCCTCCTGTGCTTGTGAGCCCTTGCTTTAAGATCTCCAGCTCTCCCCTGTATTTAGGAAAATTCATGAACTTGGTTCCAACCATTCACTTGTGAAACTAGCCCCGCAATATGTCCTCTTATATTTAGCAGAGGGAGAGTAACCGTCCAGTGGTGTCATCTAAATGGTTTAAGAACAGGTACTCACTTTTGATTGGCATGTGTCAGGACCCGCCCAACGGAAGTAACGTCATAAGCCGGAAGTGATGTCATGGCAGGAAGTGACATGAAAAAAGCCCTTTTTGAGGCCTCAGATGATTTTAAACTGACCCAACAGTTGCAACAGTATTCCACAGCACCCCCAGAACATGTTAAGGAGGTCTGGCATCATGTTAAAGTGACCCAACAGTTCCAAAACCCCAGAGCAGCTCATTTTTCAGTGACAAGGCAAGGCAAGGCTCCGCTCACTGCATGCCTGCCTGTCTGGCTCTGAGAACGTGCAGGAAATTCAAACGTTACAGGGGGCGGAGTCGACAGGTGGGCGGGCAAATGGGCGGGGCCAGCCGTAATCCTAGAAACCGGTACTCGCGTACCCCCGCGTACCCCCGCGTACCCCCGCGTACCCCCTGCATGACATCACTGTAACCGTCCCTCTTCACCCCAGCACAGTGTCTTTTTCTAGTGGCTGTTGCTGGGGGTGTTAGGCATTTTAATTTTTAGAGATTGTGGGCCCTTCTGGGACAGGGAGCCAATGGATAACTTTGTGTTGAAAAGTGGTCTATAAATGCTATTGATTGATTTCGGTGGACTCCCACATAGGTGGATTGGTCTATCGGCATGTATCTGTTTATTGCCGCATCTTGATCATGTGTTTTCAACTGCTTCGCTGGGATGGAAGAGCACGTTCTCATTCCCTAAATTGAGCCAGACTTCAACCACCCATTCTGCTTTTATTTCCATTTCCTCTGTTATCCTCTTTTTTTTCGAGTAAATAATTTTTATTTCTTTCAGTTATGGGACAGGAAAAGGTTACACATAGGTTTAGGGGAGACAAAGGTTTACACAATAGGTAAGTGGAGGGTTACAATCATAGCTTATATATTGTAATCATCTACAATAGCTTTCTTCTACATCTATCAATCACCATACTACAACCTCATAAATTCCTTATAATCTACAATTCAATTACAGTATAATTTCAAATGCATATGTACATAATCTCTTATATTCAATTGCTTGCTTAAATTTTATTCCCAATCTTGCAGTTTCAATTAAGTCGGTTTAATCCAGCCATAAATTATTTCCCAAAATCGTCTTATCTCATCTTAATATTTATCTTTTTTCAGAAATACCTCTGTTCCTATCCCTTCCTCATTTGCTATCTTTCATCCTGTCTTTGCTAAATAACAGAGCAGTTTCTCCTCTTAAAAGCATATGCATACACCAGAGAACAATAATTGCAAGAGGAAAAAAAAAAGAATAAATGAGGAAAAACTGCAGCCTAAAGTATAATAATCTGCAATGTCCTAGAAATTTCTATCACTATTTAACATCCTTATACATTTCTATATTCTAATAGTTCAGTTTTGCTGTCTGGGAAAAGGATCTGTTGGGCTCTTGCTGGGAAGGTGATAGCTTCCCTGCCAGGCTTCTAGCAATGAACGATGCTCTCTTCTCTCACCCATTGTACCTGTCCTGTTTCTCGTAGGCCCAGTTTCGACAATGCCAAGTTTTGCTGGGAGTGCCCTCCAGGGAAACTTCTTCCTGTTGTTTGGCCTGTGGTGGTCCATCAAATACCCACTGAAGTACTTCCTTCAGAGGCGGAATGCCGAGAGCCAGCCCAGCCGTTGGATCCCATGCATGGATATCATTGAAGGGACTGCCAAGGCATTCTTTGCTCTGGGAGGTAAGTTCTAGCGACCTCCTCCCCTCGGCCCTTCTTCAAGTTGGTGGTGCCCAGCTTTTTGAGATGGCTGCTCAAGTTCTTCGTGACCCCCTGAAAAATCGGTTCACAACCCCCTTGGGGGTCCTGACCGCCAGGTTGGGAATCACTGCACTGGCTGGTGGATTGGTGCTAGGATTAGCCACTTTTTGCATCCAATATACCCTGAAGGCTACAATCTTGTGCGTGCTCGTTCAGGAGTACGTTCCATGAAACGTCTGAGGATCCATGGAGAGCATTGCGGTGCAACTTTCTTCCAGACTTGGTGTCCTTTAAAAAGACCTTTAAAAATAAAAGAGGACCCCCTCCTCTCTCAAATGTGCCTTGTCTTTCAGGGATCCTGGTTGAGCAGTTTGTCCCCAATGGACCCCACATGACTCTCTACGACGACAAGACCCAGCACTGGGTTCAGTTAATGAACTGGCAGAACATGACGATGTACCTCTTCTATGGCTTTTCTGGTGTGGTGGATGTTCTGGCCTATTCACCACTCAAGCTGCCGGTGGGATTGGATCGCCTCCTGGTGGCCGTGGCTTTGTTTGCAGAAGGTCCGTACGACTAGCCTATTTCTCCTTTTCCCTCCTACGCAAAGTAAAAGCCTTGACTTGATTTACTGCTACTGGCTTGGAGGTTTTCCCAGTTCCTGCTGTTGCTCGTCAGGCACAGCTATGTTTCCCTCTGGGAGATGTGTTCAACCACAGATTGCTCCTATTAATTTTAAGAAGCAAATTCCTGAGCACAGAGACTAGATTTCATTCATTCATTCATTCATTCATTCATTCATTCATTCACTCACTCACTCACTCACTCACTCACATTTTTATACTGCCCTTCCTCCAAAGATCTCAGATTGATGTACATAGTTCCTCCCCTCCTTTTGTCTTCACAACAACCCTGTGAGGTAGGTGAGAGGTAATGACTAGCTCAAGGTCACTCAGAGCGCAATCCTAACCTGGGGTTCGGATGGCACGAGTCCCTTGTGCTGGCCTAGGAGTGTAGCAATCACGCCGTGAAGTGTGTTTGCACCACTCTCAGAGTTGGAGAAGACGGCGCATGTTCATGTGCCATCCTCCCTGACTCTAAGAGTGATCCAAAAGTGCTTTACAGTGCATTTGCGACACTCCTGGGCTGGCAAAAGGGACTTGTGCCGGCCGAACTCCAGGTTAGGATGGCACTCTCAGGAAGACACAAATAAGGTGTACAAAAAAAAAAAAAGGGTTTGGCTGCATGCGTACAAAGGGGAGGGAAAGCACTGCTTAACATGTTTGGTGCATTCCCTGGGCTCATTGATTGATGCATCCTTGAAGGTCCAATTTTGCTAATGCTCCTGAGTAAGCGTTGCGCCGCGTTCTGCTTTGCATTTTGGCAGGCTTCCTGTTCCAGTTCCACGACTACCAGGGCGCTGCACTGACCTCCCACCTCTACTCCCTCTTGCTCATTGCTGTGTTTGCAGCGGCCTTCTGCACTCTGCTGGAGGTTTTTCTACGGGACCACATCCTCCTGGAGCTCCTCCGAGCCAGCCTGTTCATCCTCCAAGGGTCCTGGTTCTGGCAAGTGAGTAGTGATCCCTGAAGATCAGGAAGAGGAAACGATATGAATGTATTTTGGAATATGTGGCCCGGGGCACGACTGTACTGAGTCTCAGCCCTTCCCAATCAACCTCTGCTGCCTCCCTAACCTGGGGGAGAGGAGATCATTCAGGAGAAGGCAAAGCTTCCTGTTGCACCTCTGCATGAGTTGCTGCTGTGGCTTTGCTGCTCGTGCAAATAATGCAGGGGAGTGGCAACGAGATGCAGGTGTCTGGTTGCCTTGTGCGCTCCCTGAGGCATTTGGTGGGCCACTGTGAGATACAGGAAGCTGGACTGGATGGGCCCTTGGCCTGATCCAGAGGGGCTCTTATGCAGTGGTGTTATTCTACCGGAACGCTGGGCGGGACATTCGGGTGATCGACAGCCCGCCCGTCGCGTTCCGGATCATTATGCCATTTGCGTAACCAATTACGCCGCTTGCGTACGTTACGCAAATGGCGTAACGCTGCAGAACGCAACGGGCGGGCTGTCAATCACCCGGATGTCCCGCCCAGCATTCTGGTAGAATAACCCCACTGCTCTTATGTTCTAATTATCCATTGTTTCTTTCAAGTATGGGGCAGTTTTACTCTTTTGGGTCAAGAGGCATGACCTGTATCATGATGGTAGCTGGGGCTCCAATTGGAACCATGACCCTGCAGGGGTTGCCTTTTCTCTCCCCCGCAATCCTGATCTATAGTCTCTTCCCCCACCCCAGGAAGCTGCTACTTTCCCTGGGAGAAGAGCTGCTCTTGCCAAACACACAAAATGGAAATTAAATCTGGGATTCACCACCTTGAGCAATTTTGCTCTGTTTTCCTCATTAAATAGCAATCAAGTGTTTTAGGTGTTTGTCCTCCAATTTTATGTGATAATTACATTTATAGAGCCAATTAAGCGAAGGGTGATTAACGATAGCGGGATTTTTCACCAGGGATTGTTGAAGCCACAGCTGCCTGAACTGCACATGATTTTAATCGCTTGTCATTTTCCCCCACTCACATTGTCTGGGGGGCGCAATCCTAACCTGGAGTGAGGCCGGCACAGTTAGGCCAGCCACGTTTGGACGGCACAAAGGACACCGTGAAGTATGTCTGGACCACTCTCGGAGTCAGAGAGGCCAGCACACAGATGCACACCGTCCTCCTTTACTTCCTAGAGTGGTCCCTTCATGGGGCTAAATCAGTTGATGGGGCATAATCTGGAGGTGGAAACCAAGGAGAAAGGTGCCAGTGATCCACGCTCTTCGATCATAGTTGTTTTTTGTGTTACCATCAGATTGCGTTTGTCCTCTACCCACCATTGGGAGGTCCAGGATGGAGTCAAGAGGACTATGGAAACAAGAACTTCCTGACCATGTGCTTCTTCTGGCACTATGCTGTTGGTCTCCTGGTGATGTGCATCAATGGGTCTTTTAGTCTCTGGTGAGTGATGGTCCTGCGGTGGGCAGCCAAAATACTCGATGAATTTGTGGTGCTTCGTCTGGGAGTGGCTAGTAGTAGGTGGGGGTAATTGAATGTACATGCACACACATAATATATGAGAGAGCGAGAGCAAGAGAGCGAGAATATGCTAGCCTAAGATCTCCCACCGCCTGCAAGAACATACCAAATCCAGCACCCCACCCCACTTATCAAGCCAGCCTCTGCTCTTCCCAATCTCTGGCCTGGGAGAGGAAATGCAGAGGACAGGAGGATGGAGAGCCAACCCATTCTTCAGCTCCATCCCTCTCCTCCTCTTCCAAGCCAAGAAGAGGAACAATAGAGGTGAGTGGATGGGTGGAGGTGGGCAACCCCTGCCCATCTGCTGCCTGAGGCGACAGACTCAACCAGCCTCTGGAATGGGCCCGCCAACCCCACCCACCCACACCAGCAAGAAATCTTCCTGCATCACGTTTTGCTTTTCTTAGTTCTTCTTTCCACTCAGTGGGCATCAACAAATGGTGCTTGAACCATTGTATACTGGTGAGTTCAGACCTCATCACCAGCACCTCATGTGACCCCAATATTCATTCTCGTTCACCCACCCGTCGACAACCTGACATGGCAAATGGGATCGTGGTCGTGTGAGGCTGATTGCTCATCACGTGTGCTTTTTTTCTGACTTTCTGGGTATCTTAATTGTTGCAGCTGCCCGAACGGATGTTCAGTCAGCCTCGAGGATGTGGACGTTGAACTTGACTTGCCGTCTTGCCTTCCGAGGAGGAAACGAGACGTGGATCCCGTCCTCCTACCACAGACTAGCACCGAGTAGCCACAGACCCCTGGCTGATATCTGGAGCAACTTCTCCCTGTGCAAATTGTTTACAAGATTTCCGTTGATGTTTTGTGCAAACGTGTGCCCTGGGTGCTCAAAATGGGAAGTGAAAAGAGGAAAGGATGCAACCGTAACTGGCATCCATGCAAAGCTTTAATTTGCAAATGAAGATCGAAGATTCATATTCGAAAAAGCTGAACGACCTCACCGTTCCCCGGAAAATATCTTGGATATCCCTCCCAGTTCAGAATGCTTGCCGAAAAATGTCCTCCTAGTGAACTCTTCCCAAACAGACACAGATAAGTCCAGCATCTGATATCTTCTGACAAATTTGCATCCACCTTTGCATAAGGGTTGCAATGTGTAATTTGTTCCAATTGTAAGTATGAGCTGGATGCTCAGATTGCCCTGTTGAGATGAGTTTTGCAAGGCCCTTAAGCAACGACGGTAAACGTGGTTCGGATTCTATTTGTGTGGCCATCATCGCTGCCAAAGGGATGGGCCAGTTGCAGTTCCAATGGGTGCATCCAGTAGTGAAATTCAGCCAGTTCTCACAGTTCTCACCAGTTCTGCAGAACACGTTGTTAATTTAGGTTGGGAGAGGGAAGAAAGGCAGCGGCTGCCCTGAAGGCCGCCCTGAAGGACATAGAACCGGTTGTTAATTTATTTGAATCCCACCACTGGGTGCATCTAATATTTCATCGCTGCAATTTTTGTATGCAGTATAATTTTACCTATGTGCATGATGGGTAGAGATTCTTACCAATAAAAAACCCCTACTTAAATACATAAGATTGGCTTTCTGATGGTTTTTCAAGGAAATGGTTCAACCGCGATTCGGGTTCTGCACAAATTGGTGCTGGGAATTCCTGAGAACCCCAAGGGGTTCGTTGTCCCTTCTCAGCACCTGGGCAAGGCAGGAGAAGTGAATGTGTTGATTTGTGGAGTCACCAGAGAGGAAGGTTCTTGTGCAGCTCTTAAGGCTGCTCCTCCTTGCTTGGCACCTCAGTCCAAGTCTGGGCGCAGGAAACGGGCAGGATAAGAGCATGACATCTGCAGGAAGTTCAAGTGCAGAGGACAGCCTGAAGCATCTGCGGCTTGTGGAGCCTCTCCTTGGTGCTACGTCCATTGAACAGAAGTTGAAAGGAGGAGGCCACATAACAAAGAGGTAACTGGTTTCCCCCCCCCCATTTGAGTTTGCAAATGGGATGGCTCCAAAAGGAGCATTGGCAGGATGGGGCCCTTGACCCAAAAAGGTGTCACAGGGAGTTGGCAGTGGTCTACTAGCAGGAGCAATCATGCAGCCTGTTGTGCAGCCTCAGAAGACCGCCCAGATCAATCAATCAACCAACAGGTACTTATATACCGCTTTTCAACACGAAGTTCACAAAGCGGTTTACAGGCAAATAGTAATAATAATAAAGTTAAATGGCTCCCTGTCCCAAAGGGCTCACAATCTTTAAAAAGGCAGACAACCAGCAACAGCCATTAGAAAGACTGCGCAGGGGTGAAGAGGGACAGTTACTCTCCCCCTGCTAAATATAAGAGGAACACCACTGGAAAAATAAAAGTGCCTCTTGTCCAGTTAGCAGGGGTCAAGGATGCTCCTGTGAAGCAGGATGCTCCTGTGAAGCCCACCTGCCTTGGGATCTGCCACCAGAAGTGTAGGTTGGCATTCCTCGTGGTACCCAGGGCAATGTGTCTCCCTACCCCACCTTACCTATGCCCTCAATCAAGCTGGCAAACTCCTTTTGATTCCAATTTGGCAATGGTGACACACCTGAGTTCTACCGTCAACAACAGGGTTGGGCACCAAAACCATGTACAGACACAGCCGTACACCTGCCCTGCCAGAAAACAAACTGAAAAACCGCTGGCAGGGTTAGGGCTTGCTCAAATTCCCTGTGTGCTCCCATTGTCCGCGGTCGTTTTTCAAGAAACAACACGGTGGGGGGAAAATAGTAATGCTACCCTGCGAAAAATCATGAAACCTCACATCTCAGTACTAAGCAGCGCTGAGTGCATCAAGAGGATTTAAACATTTTTTTTTTTGTATCCTGCTTCTGTACTGCACACAGTCCTGGCAGGGCAGGAAGCAGCCACAGAGAGCATTTGTTCGTGAAAAGCATCGCGGGGACTTTTTGCTCCTTTTAAGAATCTTTTCAAGCCTGTTTTGCCTGTGTCAGGCAGAGCGGTGGCGTCAGCTAAGCTCGTGGCATCAATCGAGGTCCCAGTGGCCCTGTCCCAACCATCATTTTTTGGGGTCCTTTTTTGCTTAAAGGTGTCCCAGGTAAGAAGGGTCATTTTCCGGTCCCTTCTAAAGGAATTGAAAAATGGCGCCCTGCTGGTGCTGGGAATGCTATTTGTAGTCTTGAAGACACGGCTGCCTACAGAGATCCAGACAGTCACTCACCTGCCGGAAATTCTAATCTAGATCAACCCTGGCTCCCGGGTGTGAGCACAATGCCAAACATCTGATATTTAATTAATTATACAGGCCCAACAAGTTGGGCTAGTATGAAGGGATCCCATTATTTTGTATGGGGGAAGTGTATGCCTGTTCCCTTCTTTTAATTAGGGCTGCCTAAAGCTAGTTCAAGACTGAACCTAGCCCCTTTCACCTGTTCTGGCCTCACCTGAGTATCAAGAGTTGGGTGCTGGTGGAACCATACATGGGCTGCAGTCATTCCAGAATCTGTGTGTGCGTGTGAAGATGTACCAACAGCTAGAAGTGGGACAAAATGGCGATAATGAACTAAAAACGACTTTCATGATTTCTCTTTGAGTAAAGTCCATTTGAGTTTCTCCGTTTCTACTAAATCCAGTATTTTCATCACACATCTGCCATTGAAGGTGCTTGTGAGGCCTTCCAGTGTTGGTCACTGGAACAACAGTGAACAACCGCAGTTGTCATATATTAAAAGTCTTTTGGTACCCAACCCAACCATCAAGTATACCGAGCAAGAAAGCTTCTGCTTTTGTTTGTAAGTTTACCCTAAACATCAACTGCATCTGCTGAGCCTGGTATCTTTTTGCTTTAGTCCACATCCACCTCATATGGTGGAAGTCTAATCTTGGTGGTGAGCTTCTAGCGAGGTCCATGCCGAAGACAGACGGACGTTAAAAGGGAAGGAAATTGCAGTGATAGCACAGAGGTGTAACAGCTCATCTGACTTGGGGCTTAATCACAGTCGTTCTAGCTTTGCTCTGCCCATTTTTACTGGGAAAAATGCACCGCGCCTCTGCTCAAAGCTGGTTGCATCAGAATCTACACAGCCTCTGAAATATCTTCTGGAGTGGCAGCCCAGAACATTGTTTACCTGGCTCTCCAAGAAGCAGGAAAGAAGCACCTGAGCTCAGGCTGCTGGACGCAGACCCCTAGAAGCAGGTACACCATCTGCCTTTAGAAGGACAGCTTGAAACGGTGAGTGTTGGGTGGAAGACTGGAAACTGTCCGGAGAAGGGGAAATCTATGCGTATACTGTCTAGCTTGGAAGGCCAAGCATCTGGGTAGGAGGTAGAAGTGCAGGGGAAACTTCTAGGTGTTCTTTATACTCCTAAAAGGAGTCTGGGGGCACCCTGCCAACACATGCACGGAGTCTTGCATGCGCCTTGGGGAACCCCAAAGAGGTGCAGCTCCAAGCCCAGCCCCAACCCCAACACTGAACACTAACAAAGATCCACACGGGAGGGGGAGGAGGAGGGGAAGCCCAAACAGGGGAAATGGGAGGGAGGGAGGGGTGAGCAAACTGGGCAGGAGGCAGCCAATTGTGGGGTGCTCTTGGAGCCCCCGAGCTCCCAGAAGCACACTTTGAGAAATGCTGCTGTAGAGTAACTTGGGGGGATTGATGCCCACTTGCATACAAGTAGATCTATCGGGATCAAGCATTGTGCAGTTTCAGTGCTGGGTTAGAGACTAGCAATTCTAAAGGGGAAAAAGTAAAAAAACAAACCCCTGTATGATGCATTTTTAAAACATATTTCTGTCTGTAGCCCAATTGTTCATTTACAAGGCAATTTTCAATCTGGGTATTAACACCCAGAATGCCTGGTTCAGGGGCATCACTAATGAAAGTGTAGCCCAGTGCAGAGGGCAAACTGTTGCCCTGGAAGTGACATCACAACAGGAAGTGATGTCACAGTTGCATTTTTGTTTTCTCTGGTTTTGGGGCCGTACCTTTTGATAAAAATACGACACTCTGGTTTGTGTCATTGCATTCTGCATTAAATTACTTTTTCTAACGATATACAACATGACGGTATTGTTCATACATACCAAGATTTTCACAATTTTGGCCATTAATGTCAAGCTCAGCTTGTGGCTCCCGTAAAGCTTGTTGCCGGGTGCAATTGCAACCCCCCTGTACTTCTTTAGCTACGTTCCTGGTATGGTTCTATTTTCCTATCCTTGGCATCTATCCTCTTAGGTTTGGGGTGCCGCAAGGTTCCATCTTATCCCCCATGCTGTTTAACATCTACATGAAACCGCTGGGAGAGGTCATCCAGGGGTTTGGAGTGGGGTGCCATCAATATGCTGATGACACCCAACTTTATCTCTCCTTTCCCCCTGATTCTGAGGAGGCGGTTGAGGTCCTGGATCGCTGTCTAGAGGCGGTTGGGGGCTGGATGTGGGCGAACAAGCTGAAATTAAATCCGGATAAGACAGAGGTGCTTTTGGTTCGGAAATCCACAGCTCAGGTATTGGACTATCGTCCTGCTCTGAATGGGGTCGCACTTCCTCTGAAGGAGCAGGTTCGCAGCTTGGGGGTTCTCCTGGATCCACATCTACACCTGGAGTCTCAGGTGTCGGCGGTGGCCAGGGGAGCCTTTGCTCAGCTTCGGCTGATTTGCCAGCTGCGGCCGTACCTGAGCTGTGCGGACCTGGCCACAGTGACCCATGCCCTAGTGACATCTAGATTAGATTATTGCAATGCGCTCTACGTGGGGCTGCCTTTGAAGACGGTCCGGAAATTACAACTAGTACAGAACGCGGCGGCTCGGGTGGTTGCTGGGGCACGTCGGTTTGACTCTGTCGAGCCGTTGCTTCGGCGACTACACTGGCTGCTGGTTCTGTTCCGGGCCCAATTCAAGGTGCTAGTTTTGACTTTTAAAGCCCTTTACGGCTCGGGTCCAGGGTATTTGAGGGACCGCCTCCTTCCATATAATCCTACCCGTACTCTGAGATCATCTGGAGGGGCCCTTTTGACTGTGCCGCCACCAGGAGAAGTGAGAGGGGTGGCGGCCAGGAAGAGGGCCTTCTCGGTGGTGGCCCCCCAACTTTGGAATACCCTCCCCTTGGAATTGAGAACAGCTCCCTCTCTGTTAACATTTTGGCGGGGGCTGAAGACCTTTTTATTCCAAAAAGCTTTTAACTGTTGACAGGTTGGCTGGCTGGTGTGTTATATTTTTATATCTTATGATCCACAAGGATTTTAAATTTTATTGTTGTATTTTAATTGTGTTTTATTATATTGTTTTAATATTCTTTTATATTGTTTTTTTAATATTGTTGGAATGCCGCCTTGAGTGCCTTCGGGCATAAAGGCGGGATAAAAATCTATTAAATAAAATAAAATAAATAAATAAATCTCCAATTAAGATTGGGAAGGAACTAGTAGCAGCTGCCAAGTGGTAGATGAAACACTGAATGGCCCCATTCAGGCAGCCTCCCACGTTCCATGCGGGAACTGGTTTACCCAGCACAGACAGGTTTCATGCTTTCATGCTGCTTTCATTGCAGCAAACATGTTGAAGTATAATTTTTCTTCCCCATGCTTTAGTGTTTTGCTCTTTGCATCCAGATATTTGTGTCCAAGAGTACATCGGGAATGGGATCTTTCATAGGACATGCCTTTCCAGGAACTGTAAATCTGCTCTTTGGCCTCTGGTGGGCTGTGAAATTCCCACTGAAGTTCTTCAGCCAGAAAATGGTAACTTCTCCGCATCATAAACGGGGCATCTACCTGTGGGATCTTGTCGAATGGTCAGCTTTACTTTGCGTCAGTTTAGTGGGTAAGAGAACACAAAACTTGTCCTTGTCTCTTCCCCCCCCCCCAGATGAAAGCACTGGACAAAACCACTGCACAATCTATCTAAATGCTATTTTAGCATCCTCAAAGGATTTCCAAGTGTGGCACTTTTAACAAATACGTTCCACACCTACATCTTTCCCCAAGATCCAAATCTGAGCCATATAAAACCCACCTATGTAGCTTATGGGCATCATGATAGCTGATGCATCATGTATCAAACACACACACTGCAGTTGGGCCATCCATGTCAGATGTGATCTGAAATCTCTTTACAACCCATCTTTGGGGGGTCTCAAAAGGACCTCCATATTTACTGTCAACAATAATAAACTAGCCAGCGCAGAGCACCTCAATGATGTGCCAGTTTTGCATTCAGATTTCACGCGCGTGTGTGTCACTGTGCGTCAGGACTTCACAGGACAGGCATGCCCCAGTATCTGCTGGGGTTCCATTCCAGCCCCCCCCCCCAAGGATTCCAGAAACCGTGGATACTGGGGACACCTTTTTAAAGATAGGGGAACATCAATGTTTTTGCTACAACAAGGTAAAAAAAAATTGCTTAATGTTCCCCTATCTTTTTAGTAGTTGTCCCAGCATCCATGGTATCTGTGGATAACCATGGATACCGAATCAGTGGATACCTGGGCACACCTTTATGCCTTTGAATGCAACCATGACCCGTTGTTTTCTTTAGGGATGCTAGGGGAGCAGTTTTTATACCATGGCCCCGGTTTACAACTCTACAGCACGGAAGAGCATAAGTGGATTTCTCTTCATATCTGGCAACATACGACGATGTACCTCTTCTTCGGCATGGCCGCCGTGGTCAGTTTGCTCACAGTCTCCCAGTTCCAGATCCCTGTGGGGTTGGACCGCCTCATGTTTTCCCTGGCACTGTTCAACGAAGGTATGTACATGTACCAGGTATTTTAAGGCTGCCCTATGTGTGACGTTAAACGTGCTATTGGTTGGGGAACGGGAAGAGGACCGGAAACCATACTTTAATGTTACAGATAAAATCTAGGGGGCAGGACTAGCCTTAAGCCAATGTGGCCTATGTTGTCACATTGGGCCCTGCGCATTGGGGGGGGCATGATGCAGTGAGGGGATCGCTTGCTCCTGCAGCCAGGATCTTGTGGGCTGTACGCCAGTAGGGTTAATGGAGTGGGTGCTCATTGGGCCATTTTGCAGCTGGCCCTGCCTCCAAAGGACCTAAAATGGACCTCCGAGAAGCAGTTGGGAGTGACGTCATCATGTCACCACCAACTATTTCCGGGTACCAAACTTTGTGGCATCTGGCCTAGATGCCTTTAAGAGGGAACTAGGCAGATTTCTGGAGGAAAAGTCCACCGTGGGCTGTAGGCCATGATGGGTGGTGAAACCTCCTTACATTAGAAGTAGGCTACTTCAGAATGCCAGGTGCAAGGGAGTGGCAATGGGATGCAGCCATCATGCTGTCTTGTGTGCTCCCTGAGGCACCTGGTGGGCCACTGTGAGATGCAGGAAGCTGGGCTAGATGGGCCTTTGGCCTGATCCAGCAGGGCTCTTCTTATGTTCTTATGGGTGTGGCTCCGTTACTATACAGCACCGGGCTTCAGGTTGTTGCTTTTCCAGCACATGTCACCTCATCCTCAACCTCATCCTCTGGTTCGACTCTTCCAGGGCTCATGATGTACTTCCACATAGCCCACCGCCCCCCCTTGGACTACCACCTTCACTTCATGCTGCTCATCCCCATATTGAGCGCTGCCTTTTGCAGTTTGCTCGAAGTGCATTTCAGGGACCGTCTCGTCCTGGTGCTGTTCCGGGCGTCCATGTTCCTCACCCAAGGGACGTGGTTGTGGCAGGTAAGTTCTGGTCCAGCTGCAAGAGGGGCAAGGATTGAACCTTTGAACCTGCTTGGAGGCCAACTCTGTGATGCTCAAGCAAAGCCTGTTCTGGCCTCTCGGAAATCCCTCCGGGCTTTGCAATCTCCCATTGAGATCAGTGAACATCCATTCTGAACCTCTTGCTAAGCTGCCGCAAAGGGCTATTGCTTGGCACACGTGCATGCTCTAGGCCAGTGGTCCCCAAACTGTAGGTCAGGACCCACTGGTGGGTCATGAGCCAATTTCAAGCACCTAGAGCAGCCATACTGGGAAGGGGGAGGGCTGTGTGGTGATTTTGCTAGTGTCAGGATTGTAAATAGGCTACCTGCATTGTAAGAATGCAATAGGAAGGAAGAAGCAATGGACCAGAAGCAAACAAGAAACAACGGGGAACTCTGATAGACCTGAATGGTGACGTCTCTTCTTCTGGCTTCTCGTCATCTACCCAGATTGCATTTGTGCTCTTCCCAAGATGGGGGGCATCCAGCTGGGACCAGAATGACCACGAGAACATCATGTTCATCACCATGTGCTTCTCCTGGCACTACGCTGCGGCCGTGCTTCTCACGTCCGTCGTCTATGGCATCATTTACTGGTAAGTGGAAGGGGTCCGCTGTTTTGCTGGCGCAGATCCAAGGAGTCCTATTGGGGTGGCAGCCGCACCACGCTGAGTAAGGGGAATTAACTCCCCTGTCCCTGGATTGCTCTGCAACCAGCCCCTTCCCTCAGTTGGATACAGGGCAGTCCAGTTAGCCTGCCTATGCCAGCGCAGGTTATGATCAGGCTGCCTGGTATGTTGGGCCTGAAACTACTAAGAGTGCTACAGGCAGTGGTGTCATGATTTAGGAACAGGAACTCACTTTTGATTGGCACTTGTCGGGAACCCGGAACCAGCCACGGAGCCCGTTAGGAACCGGAACGCCCGTTCTGGTCTGTTCCCCCTGAATGACATCACTGGCTACAGGTAGGAACAAACAGTATCGTGGCCAGAATAGGGAGCCACTGATGACGTGTCTGAGCACCAATGTGGTCAGCTTCTACTGGGCTGTCCTAGGGGTGTCTCAGGCAAGGGCTCTTAAGAGCCAGGACCTGTAGCCATGGATGGCCAACAGTTGCCCAGTCTCTGCTGCATCGGTGAGCATCCTTTAAACATCACACCTTTGCTTCCTGCAGCCTCTTCAAGCGCCGGAAGGGAAACTATGGAGACTCGGCCATGGAAACTGAGCTGTCCAACCAAGCCAGAGAAGCCTACACTGTTCTGGTGAATGAAACTGACGACTAAATAACTTTTTCCACAAAGGAGGAATTCTAAGACGGACAAACGTTTAAACAATGAAGGGGAAAAGTATGAGGGCCAGGACAATATTAAATCTGAGCAGGGCTAAGCAATGACCGCTAAGACACGGGGAAAGAAAGAGGAAGGGTTGTGTTTGTTAAAGTTTCCAGTGGAAGTTACATGGAAAATTATTGAACCAGAGTTGAACAGTCGGAAAGTTAATTGGACTTTGATCTTCCTAGCAGTGCCTCCTTCAAAACAGTTTGTGCTGCATAAGCACAAACCATCATCGGGACGGTATGGAAAGTAGGGGTGAGCTAAACAATTTCCAAGTTCCATCCCTACTTTTCTTACCTGGTTTGATTCACGTTTAGTTCATCCAAGAAACGCCCTGTAGAATTCAGAAATGGCAGCACCCTCTTTAAAAGCCAACCAGGATGGGGTACTGCTTGGGAGTTGGACTCAGGTTCAAATCCCCAGGTAACAGACCTTGTTAATCCTGGAAACAAACTTAATTTGTTTCCAAACAAATTTAACAAATTAAATGTGTGCCTATGGGCAGAAAGGCGGGGTATAAATAATTTGGTTATGTAACAAGTATCTTCCTCGTTCTTTTGGGGTCCCCCCCTCCTGCCTACTAAGTATTCTTGTGTTTGTTCCTACAAGTCATCAGCTCTAAATAATTAGCAGTTTCTCACTTCTAACTTTTACGATCATGCTCATTCCCACACCCAGGAACTGTGTTTCGTTAGCAGCAATTTCATATTCCTCGGAATAAAATGTGTTGCAATGGCTTGAAATACTGCAGCGTCAGCTCACTGGGATCCAGGTTTTGTATTAGGAAACAAACATTGCTTGGAAAAGAAAGGCGACAACACAAAAAGAAGAGCCACTTCAGCAGTGAACTGCCCAAGCAGGGCACTCCCCAACAGTTTCTGGTTCAGCTGTTCTTAACCCAACATCCTACAGCTCCAACGAGGACAAAAAGATGGGAGACCACCAGGCACCTACAGACAAGACAGGAATCCAGCTGGAAGTTAAAGTGTTTATTGATGTGTTTCCAATTTTATTTTTTTTACATTCCCCACAGACCACACTAAAGAGTTTGCAGGTTACGTCAATCTGTGCATAGGGGGAAGACACATGGAAGGGGGGTAGGGGGGTGGAGGAGAAAGAAAACCAAGTCACAGGAGAAATAGAAAAAAATACACCACAGGTTACCAGAACCTCCAGATTTTTTTTTTGTTTTTTGAAAAAGCTGTGAGCGTTTAAACACCAACTATACAAGCATTACAAAGACAGGATGGTGAATGGAACAATCCCCTTCGACACGTGAGTGCCCACGGAACCCCTTCTCTTTTCCACAATCCAGGCTTGGTATCCTTCCCTGACCCTACCCCATCCCACCTGGGAGAGCAAAGCTGCCATGATTTCTTGGCTCCCCCCAAGTGCCCATTTCGTCCCAGGTATGGTAGCCATTCTGCACCTGAGATGCTGGCCTTGGCTTTTCTTGGGAAGACTGGCCAGCCTCCCAAACCCCATAATGATCATGATTTTCTGAGAATGGAGGGGGCTGAGGAGCATGACCCCCCCCCCAAAAAAAAGATTTGGCTTACACTTCAGCAAGGTGCTAAAAAGGGAGGCTGGTTGGTTGACGCACGAAAGGGGAAGTCTGATGGCAGCTTCCAGATCCACCACAGGATCTGGGTTCAGGAAGCAAGGCAGGTGTGCAACCCCCAAAAATGAACAAACCATGGCCCCAAATTCAACTAGGTGGGCCCTAGCATGGCAGAAGCATTTCCCCTTCTCACCTCTAGGGGGCTTCATTGCCAAAAACCAAGCCACATAGCAGCAGAAATGAAGACCGGCATCGGAAAAACTGGTTTCGGTTATCGGACGAATTTGCTCCCCCCTGCTTAAGTTTCTCTCCCAAGACCCTAACTCCCCCCACCCCACCCCAATTTGTCTTTTTGCAACTTTTGGGAAAACTCATTCAATTTTTTTTTGTTTTTAAAAAAGGGAATACTGCTTCAGGTCTACATATATATATATATATAAAAGCCAGAATGACTAAAGACTGTCTCGTTTATACAATGTGGTTGGTACAAATGACCTTGAATTATACAAGTGGTGTCTCAGAAATTAAACAACATTCCTCATTTATAACAGAGAGAGCTTGTTATCAGACAATATCACGGCACCGGGATTCCAACCCCCCCCTTTAGATTAAATTTCTTTCTTAAAAAAAGAAAAAAAAACTACATCTCAAATATCTGCAATAGATCCATTTCTCCCATTTAATGTTTTATATATTCATATATTGTTATATTATCATTTTCCTCACCCATTTAAAAGAATGGAAATTGCAACTCTACAGTAGTAATTAAGTCTGAATGATCCAGGAATTCTGAATGTAAGATGAAGTCCTTTTTCAAGCAACGGTTGGTCAGTAGTTGATCCAAAATGCTGGACCATTTTTGGCCCTCCCCACCCTGCGCCTCCGCCTTTTGGGGGCCGGGGCTGCTGCAGTTTCAATATCCTTTAAATCTGCATCTGCTCCAGGTATTTGTATGTCGGGTTCTCGTAGCCGTGGTTCTGCATCTTGTTGAGATGCCGCTCTTCGGGGGTAAGCATTGGGTCCACCTTCAAAGCAAAGAGTCAGCTGGTCAGTTGATCAAAAAAAGGGGGGGTGCTCAAACACCTTAACCAACTCTAACCAGCCAATGGGCAGACATGGAACATTCTGGGGCATTGTCCCAAAAGACCCTCCTTCCTTCCTTGAGGATGCAGTCCAGATTTTTGCATGCTGTCTTTTCATGAGACCAAGCAAACTGCTAAAGAAACAGTGTTCCAAACATAAGTACAGAAGAAGAGCCCTGCTGGATCAGGCCAAAGGCCCATCTAGTCCAGCTTCCTGCATCTCACAGTGGCCCACCAGATGCCTCAGGGAGCACACAAGGCAAAAAGAGGCCTGCATCCTGTTGCCACTCCCTTGTATCTGGAATTCTGAGGTAAATTTCTGAGGTAAACAATAACTGGCAACCCAATCTGGACCTAAGAGAGCCCTGCTGGATCAGGCCAAAGGCCCATCTAGTCCAGCTTCCTGCAACTCAGTGGCCCACCAGATGCCTCAGAGCACACGAGACAACAAGATGCCTGCATTCTGTGGCCATTCCCTGGCATTCTGAAGTCGCCTACTTCTAACATGTTGCACAAACAGCTTAATAGCTTTATCCAAGACCAGGTTCAGACCACACATCTCTGGGCGCCTCTCACCTCTACAATCCCATGGCTGATTGTCCCGTACTGTCTCTTCCTCAGCATCACCAAGCTGATGACGATGACGGTGGCTATGGCAACCGCTATCACCAGGAGGCCAATGAGAGCACTGCTGCTGAAGCCGAAGTCGTCGCGGAGGGGATTGTCGTTTTCCTGCAAGGGGGGAGGAGATTGAAGATCGCGTTATGGGACTGAGAGCTGGAAAACAGACACGGGTGAAGAAGTCGACAAGGCACCTGCCCTAGACCAACTGCTGTGACAAACACAACGTGCAGCCAATTAGGCGCCTGCCCTAGTCTGCGTCATTACGTTGTGTCTGACGAAGGGCACTGTTCAAAAGTACCTTTGCAGGCCTGTGCTTGAGGCAGAGGAGCCGTACTGCACACATGTGCCTTGTGGGGCACTTCATAGGGCAGCCCCCAATTAAAAACTCCAGACATGTCCAATGGTCTTTATGACCTCTGCAGCGCTCTCAGAATGGGAAAAATGGGGCCAGGCACGCAAACTCAACAGGGTTTTATTTGAAGTCCCCTCACAGCAAGCCCCGGTTGTGGCCACACGTACGTACCGGCTCGTCCACCAGTCCACCAACTCGCTCGGGCTTGAAAATCATTTCCTTCACATCAAGGGTTTCGTCGATTACCTGAAAACAGTCACGGAGGAATTTTTTTTTTTTTTTTTACACAAGACTCTAGCGACAGGAGGAGGAATTGTGGGCAATGGATTGGCAGAACCACCGCCTTTGATCTGCAAGAAGAGAGCAGCCCTTTTGCAGAGCAAACAGTTCTTGGGCTCTAGCAAGCCACCGCACACAGGCTTGCAGGAAATTTCACACACTTTACAACAGAAACTCCAGTTACCCGGGACTAAGCGCTGAAACCACTGCAAAACCAAAACCAGGGAAGGCCTGATGGTGGGCACGCATCTTTAAGTTGCTCCTAGAGGAGAATACCTTGAGGCCACGTGGATGCCAATGGGCTACTTGCAGCAGTCAGGAAAGCCAAGGCATTTAATGCAATCGTAGGCATGACCCACTATGTTTAATGGGGCTTACTCTCCGGTAAGCCCGCTTAGCATTGCAACCCCAATCTGACTTGGGCCCCCGTCAACCAATTCAAGCAGTCCATCTCTCAACACGCTAAAATATTCACTGCTTTTGGTACGGAGTCAAGTGGGCACATGAAGGCCTAACCTGCTCTACAGGCCGGCCCTCTGCATCTGTGGGGATCGGTTCCTGGACCCACCGCAGATACTGAAGCCCGCGGATAATTACATCCATGGATCAGGGCTTCCCGATGTGACCGGGACCGCCTTCTGTTTGTAGCCAGTGGTCCCCTGTGGGTTCTCCAGCCACAGGTTTGGAACCCGCGGTGGACCACAGGTTCGGAACTGCGGATAAAGTAGTTCATAAGAACATAAGAAGAGCCCTGCTGGATCAGGCCAAAGGCCCATCTAGTCCAGCTTCCTGTATCTCACAGCGGCCCACCAGATGCCTCAGGGAGCACACAAGGCAAAAAGAGGCCTGCATCCTGTTGCCACTCCCCTGCACCCGGTACTTTGAAGTAGCCCACCACCAATGTAAGGAGGTTGCACAATCCATCATTGCCTATAGCCCACGATGGACCTTTCCTCCAGAAATCTGTCCAATCCCCTCTTAAAGGCATCAAGACCAGATGCCATCACCACCTTCTGTGGCAAAGAGTTCCACAGATTAACTACCCGCTGGGTAAAAAAGTACTTTTATCTGTTTTAACTCGCCCAACCCTCAGTTAACTTGAGTAGTTCAAGTGAACTACTCATGGCATGGACTCACGGCAGGCCCATTTCTTTTGCTACATTTGTCACAAGCTGCAGCTGTCGAAATTGCTGAGCAAGCCATGGTTAAACTGGTGTTTGAGCATCCAAGGGCCCTGTGCTGCTATCTGCTCCCCTAGGCTTTCTAGGTTGGCTGGCTTGGCTTTTCTTTGCCCTTCTGTCACCAATGGAAATGGGAAGTCTGCAGCAGCTGCGAGTCAGAAAATCGCCACTCCTTTGCACCATACGGGATCACAGATATAGTGACTACTAAGCCAGCAGCCAAGGGCTTGGAGGCAAGCCACAAGGCCAGAGCATGCCTTTGGTGCCAGCCCTTCTGCACCAAAAAACAACAACATGGGGGACCTACCACGTTATCATCCAGCTTGCTCTTGCTGTTAATCACTTTCTCTTCTGCTCCAATCAGCCCATCAAGGTCAGCCATGCCAGAGCCTGTCCAGGGAGGGGAAAAAATGGAATTGAAGTCGTACGCAATCAGACAAAAGGAACAGTCAGTTCGTCACAGTCCGCGTGACACCGAGGCAGCGCCATTGCTCCCTATTGGGTTCCGTGGTTATGAACCACAGTTGTTTCCAAGGATGCTATACTAATGTGACAGAAATGAGGGGCGACGGAAGGGTGCAGGGCAAGCAAGGGACATGTGATGGAAGTGGCGAGGGTCTCCAAAATGGCTGGGTGCACATCTGGTCTAGCAACCAAATAACAGGAATGCTGTTTCTGAAACACAGGCATGACTAAAAGCTGCAGCTGTGATGTCATGGCGTCACATAACATTGTGATGTCACTTCCAGGTTCTCCCTGGAGAAGGAGGTGCTGCTGACTTTGAGTTCCTGTTCCTTCTCCTGCGGAGGGATGGGGCAGCGAAACTGCCAGTGCCCCTTCTCCGGGAAGAACCCAGAAGTGATTGCCTTGCATGTTGCACCCCCTCCTGTGTGTTTGTGTGTGTGCGTGGGGGGGGGATGGCCCTTGTATTCAACCAAAGAGATCAAGGAAGGAGCAATGAAAATTTCTCCTTGCTTTAAAGTATATTATAGTTCATGTTGTGACAGTGGCACGATTATTATTTGGTCAAAAATGGAAATGTAATGATGTACCAATGATGGATGACTTGTTAGACAAACTATATGAAGACGCAGAAATGGATATTTTAACGGAAAGATCGAGAGATGGAAATCTAGACAAGATAGAAAGTTTTTGGAAACCTTTTTATGAATGGATTGATAATAATATTAAAACTCAGATTTTTGATTGTTGAAAAAGAAGAGATACAAAAATGTTATGCATTATAATATGGTATAGCCATGTATATAAAGAAATAAGTAATCTATTTAGAGAAGATGATATTGTTGTGTTGGAACCCAATGGAACCCAATGGCAATGTTTTTCCATTATATACCCCTTCCCCTTAGTTGTATTTTTTCCTTCCCCCTTTCTTTAAAGTAAAACAGAAAATATATTTTATAAAAAAGAAAATTTCTCCTTGCTTTCAGAGGCAGGTCATGGCAGGAGGGGGGATGAGAACCCCTGGAATAGTATATCAATATTTAGAACAGTATCTTATTTTGTAGCAGAATCCCTAGAAGTCCGTCCAATTCCAGTTTCATCTCTCGATAAAGACAAAATCAGGATGAAGAGCAAATGGGGGGGGGAGAAACAGAAGTACCGTAATGAAAATCCAGATTTTCTCAAGCACCCCTAGAACCAACACCATTCAAAGTACAACCCCAAGACTGTCATTGCAAGGCTACTGAGAAGGTTGGAACACACATACACAGAAAATTATGCAAAAAAAAAAAAACCAATTTCTAGGTAGCACAACACTGTACACCTGGCTTTTATCATGATTACGGCATTTGTCGATCAATCAAGAGGCGGCCTAAAAGTGACTGGTTTTTGCATTGGGAATAGGGCACCACAAAATTATCCCTAAGGTTTAGGTTAGGCGGAAGGGAAGCAAAGACAAGGTTATGCAACTAAAAAGCAAAAGCCATCAGAAGAGAACTGGAGGAATGATGGAAGGCATTTATAGAGGGATCAGCTTAGAACCAACCTTTTTTCATTGGGTGGTACAAATCCGGTTGAGAATCTATAGCAGGAAGGAAAAACAAACAAACAAAAATAGCAGAAAAAAAGAGATTAAGAAGAGAGAAAACAAAAAAAGGCTTGTGTGCGATTTCCTTCTCAAACCCTGGCCGACATTTAGGTTAGAGATTAAAGGACAGTGCAGACTTTTCCTCTCTTATTCCAATCCTGAATAGACAAACAATGAGCATACAAGGAAAGGGAATTTCTGGGGCTTAAAACTACAGAAACTGCACAGTGATGAGATGGTCCTTTGAATTCAAGGCCCCTGTAGTTTGAAAGGGGCTTAGAATTAAGTGACAGCCAAGCCAAAAAGCATCCGTTAGGAGGGAGGGAGGGCAAGCTACATCCCTAGAGGATTGCTCACTCCCAGGCCACGTTAAACTAAAAATAAATGAAAAATGTAGCCACCTGGAGCGGAGCTTCATTATGGGATCGGAAGACACACAAACCTTGCAATCAAAATGAAAAACCAGACTAGCAGAGTCCTTGAGTGGTCATGCATGCAAATTAAATCAGGATTTCAAGAGTCGAGCGAGCCATTCAGAATTGGAAGCAACGCCACAAGAACGCAACATCTGACACAAGTGGCAGGTTAGGAAAGTATTCTCCACTCCCCCCGCTTTTTGCATCACAATCAGCTTGTAACCACTGGACTGACTGGGCTCACAATTGTGCTTTGAACACATGCTTCATCCTAGGTAGTGGGGCAGGGTGTCTAAACCAGTGGTGTCGCCCTACCGGTTCGCTGGGCGGAGTTATCTCAGCTGCAGGGAGGGTTTCCACGGTGATCGGCAGCGTCCT
>JAJKFI010000102.1:1902457-2003927 GCA_029204185.1 Lerista edwardsae | reverse complement strand
AGGACGCTGCCGATCACCGTGGAAACCCTCCCTGCAGCCGAGATAACTCCGCCCAGCGAACCGGTAGGGCGACACCACTGGTCTAAACACGTGCATCTTCAGGTGCCAGAGGCCTTTGCCATGTCACTGAGATGGGTTGCAATGTCGGTTCAAGCCTGATGCAGCAGCAATCTTGACATTCTTGAGTTCTTGAGTCCACCTACCTTCGTTTTCAGAGGAGGCTGGGAAAGTTTTCACCTGGAACGGGTGGAAGGGCTTGCCCTCGAAGAGAGGAGACTCCTCACTTTCCTCTGAGCTCACCCGGACATCCACCGGGGATTCGGAGATGGAGGAAGTGAACTGGTCCATGTCCGCTCGCTGCTCTTGAAGCAGCTCATCTGCAAGAAAAGAGAGGGTTCACCTGGAGAGTTAAACTCCTGGGGGGGCGCCCAACAATCAGCAGCGTCTCAGGGGGTTTCAGTTCACTGTCTTGCCAAAAAGTACGCAAGGAGCCAGAAACAGAACATTAAGGAAGAGGCGTATCAGAAAGAAATCTGGACTTCGCATATTGGAGATGTAGACTGCTTTCGCGAGAAACGAACGGGCATCAGAAAATTCACAAGTTCAGGTAGAAAATCCACAGTGGGCCCTGAGCGTGAGCGGGGTTTTTTCCCCAGACCTGCTGCGGATACCGATATTTGCGGATAAATAAATCCGTGGAGTGGCCCAGCCAGAAACGGCCTTCTGAGACACAGCAGGAAGGTTGCACACGGCCTCCCTGCGTCTCAGAAGAGCTCCCAGGTGCAACTTCAGGTCAGGTCCTAGAGATCCTCTAGACTGGAACTCCAGTGTGGGCTTACAATCCGCACCAAATCTACACATTGCAAGCCCACGGATAATGAGGGCGGACTATATACTTGTTTTGCGGCCGTACAGCTGGTATCGTGATTGGACTCGAGCACCCAATAAGGCTTTGGTGCCTTTGAGAAACCGGCTTTGGGGGAGGGGACTGCACAAATAGGTCAAAGATACTAACCAATCTCATTTTGGATTTCTTCAGCCACATAAGGTACCTTGTAGAGCAGGGACAGGCTTTGGTTCATCCGCTCCTCAATCACGCGGAGATGCGTCACCACCTATGGAGCAAGAGGGCAGAGTCTGAGCCACCAGGGCGCATGTGCTGTTGTACTGGCAACACTGCCTGCACTGGGCAGAGGGGTTGGACTAGATGACCGCCGATGCTCCCTTTAACTCTTGGCATTCCATGAGCTGGAATAAGGCAGCCTTCCAATACATTTTTGGAATGCAGAAGGCTGAATCCTAGACATTTCATAGAATTTTTACCTGCTCTTTAAGCAAAGCTTTCCAAGTAAAGGTAGCTAAGAACAGCAAGACCAGAAATAAAACAAATGTTTCCCAAATGGTGGTTCGGCACCCACTAGGTGGGTAGGAGCCAATTTCAGGTGGGTCGCACAGCACCTAAGACAGCCATACGTAACACCAAACGGGCACCAGCATAAAACAGACCCACACAGATGCTTGCCTGCTGTAGTAGGAACGAACACGAACACCCACACCCACACCCAGTGAAGCCCAAGAAACAGGCTGACACAGAAGGTGGTGATATACAACAATCAAGAGGAGGCCTGAAAATGAATTGGAAACTAGCAAAGTTTCAACACTGTTGTGATCAGTCCCATACAACGAGGACTAGTAGCTTAGCTGCCACATTTTGTACTAACCGCAGTTTCTAAGCAGTCATCAAGGGCAGCCCCATGCACACCATACTGCAACAACAAAACTGGCCTTTAGCCAGAGAGAATCATCTGGACAGAATGGCCCTTACACTCAAACCAGGTTCCTCTGCTCATTCAAAGCCCTTATAACTGGCTCCTGACATCTGTGGCTAACAGGCAGCTGACCTGCAGAGGGCACTGCCTATTAAGAGACGATATCGACTTGATAAAGGGACCTGGCGTTAAAAGCCAATGGCCAAATTAGAAGAATCCTAATGAACTGAATTGGACCTGCTTTTTAAGAGTCTGAGCGTACCTTCCTTTTTAAAAAAAGGAAAGGATGAAAGCAATTTAATTTTCCTATGTGGCAGCCTGTCAATCAAGGGGATCGATGGAGGGGCTTAAAGCACATCCAAGAGGCAAAGCGAATGGAATTGAATGTTATCGCCGACGCTCCTTGCATGTCAATTGGCCAACGCACCAGCTTCCATTCCATGAACTAAGGGTCTTGTGGGTTTGATGACTTCAGCATAACATTTGCACACCAACTCCAGGTTCTGGCCGAGAGACCAAAAGCAACAGCACAAGGATTCGGCTGCGTGCCCGTAAGTACGGCTTGCTATGCTTCCTTAGGAGATTAACTGCAGCCCACAGCTCCCCAACCTGGAAACCATGAGGACCGGTAACCTCATGCCGTTCAAGAGTAGAGTTAACACATCCAGAATGCACTCGCAGACACTGCCGTTCACAAGAGGAGGTGTGCGCACTCTGCAGCAGGAGACCTTGCAGTATGGAACGAAACAGGGCAAGCATTTTCGTCAATTGCTGCTGCGTGAAATTGGCGGCGTGCTCCAAATCTGACTTCGAAGGCAGACAAAGCAGCAGGTTATCGGGCTCCAGGCAAAATAACAAAGCCAACACCTTTAGCAGTTCTGTTCTTGACAAGAGGGTCATTTGTCGGAGAAGAGGAGCACAGCTGCAGCACCCTTAACAATAAGGCAGCACGCACGGACAGAAAACGGACTCCACCTGATCGCAGCTCCACCAGCAACCTTGGCAAGGATTTTCAATGCCCCCCCCCCACCCTTCCGCCAGGGCTGAGAATTGGCTGTAACAAGTCGCAAAACAGGAATGGAGAACTGTCTGAAAACTGGGCTAATTAGGTTCTCTCTCTTTTTAAATACAGATGCCTACTTTGGAAAACTATGCACACTCTCAAAAGGAGAAGCGTTTGGTTCTTAGCAGTGAAACCCCTAGAAAGCAGAACACCACCAGGACACCCTTAGCGAGTCAGCTATGTTGAAACCGGAAAGGTTAGCGAGGTCAGTTCTGCCACTACTTGGAAGTGCGAGAACCACCCTTGGCAGATCCAAGGAACCGCCTGCAAAGGAACAAGCTAAGAGGACGGAATGTGTCACTGCCATGAGCACCAGAGGCATTTGGGAGCGGGTTCAAGGAATGGTCATCTCCCATCAACAGGCCAACGAGCACCCAAACGCAAGCCAACACACACACACACCCGTAATCCGGTCAATCCCTAACCATGTTTTTTGATTCAGCCCAGTATCCCAGGCCCACACCAACACCTCCACACCTGCCACCGGCGTATTAAGAAACAGAAATGGCAACAAGCAGCACTGGACGGCCATGGACAGAAGGCAATTCTAGAAGAAGAAGAAAATAGATGCTCCTCTAACGTGCAGAGAAGCTGACAGGTGAAGGGCCGCAGGTGCTCAATCCACAGTCAACCCCAAAGGGCAGGAGAGGGCTGTGGAGATCAGGCGCTTGGGAGGCTTCCAAGGTTTCCGCCCCCCCCCCGCCCGTACCTGTGATTTCATCTGCGCAGCCTTTTCTGGGTCGACGGCCAGAACGTGCTGGTAGTGGCGGACGGTGTGCAGGCGGTCTTTGTTCTCGGCACGGACGTACCGCTTCAGGGCCTGGAGAACGCGGTGGGGCTGCGGCGGAAGTCAAAGCCGAGCGGTGAGTCAACCCTGCAGATACTCTCTCATCGCATCACCGTGAACACGAGACCTATGAGCTGTCGCAATGCCACAGGCTAGCTGGGCCAACGAGGAGCACCTGGATGGGACTCCTATTTCGAGGCCCCGAGGCAAAGCCCTGCAGTACCCACTGCTTGCGTTAGGAGGCTACCCCCAAATGTCTACGGAAGTGGTCACTAAACATGTAAGCGCTGTGCGCTGAAAATCCCTTCCCTCTCCCGAGCGGCGCTTTACGTTCTGGTGAAGCACTGCTCCATTTCTAAGGTGATTGGCTGGCAGGGGTGCTCTGGGAAGCCGTGTCTATGCCTGGCGTCCTGCTGCACAGCATTCTGGGATGCTGGGCATAGACGTGACTGCCCAGAGCGTCCCTGCCAGCCGAACAACTTAGAAATGGAGCAGCGCTTTGCCGGAACAGTCAGCCCCACTCGCACGGGGAAGGGCACTTCCAAACCCTGGATCCAGACCAGGGTTTGCAGACCTCTGGTCTACGGCGTTCTCAACCGACACCCTCCTCTCCACTCAACCTTTCCTTTGCTCCAGTCACCTATGCTTGTTCCTCTCCCAGACATTCCCACCCGCTCCGCGTCACACATGCATTCTGAAACGCCCCAGGGAAACGTACCCGAGGAGGGTCGGTCTGCAGAGCAACCAGGTAGTTCTCCAGGGCAATGCGCCGGCGGTCATCCAACATGGCTTCTACGCGGGCCAGGTGGGTCTCCACAAGCTGCTGCTTCTCACTGGCGGCTTCCTTCTCCAGCGACTTCACCATGGCCTGGAACCGCTGCCGAAGAAAGACGACCAAGTCGGTTGACTTTGAGAGGACAGACGTTCTACTCTGCAGTTCCGAGAATGAGAAATCCCCTTCATTCCCCTGGGAAGCACCGGCCTACCTGAATGAGAGTTTGCCTTTCTGCCTTGGGGAGATTCTTAGCTTGAAGCTCCGCTTCTTCCCACTCCTTCTTCACCTGAACAGTTCGCAAACAAAACAAAGCAAAAACCTTAGTCTGTGTTTGTCCTTCTGGGAGATATTCCCCATATGCATGATCAGCGTTTCAACGCCGCATGGGTGCTCCAGGGGAAGCGGCAGGAAAGGACACCCTTTCCGAGGCGAGTGGTTCCCGTTCTGGCATTTCCACCTGCAGGGCTTACATCTTTTGAGGTCCAGAAGATGAGCTCACAACTTAAAGAGAGTATCACCTGATACTTGGCCACGGTGAAGAGGCCACATGTGGAACTGACGGCGCACAGGCAGCAGTGGAACCACAGCCAGGCCACCCAGCCACGCAAGGAGAACAAGAGCCACACAGTAGCGCAGGGTTCTGAGGGGGACGTACCCTGTCCATGCGGTTGTGATGCCGGACCTCCAGCTGCTCCTTGGCCTTCTGGAAGCGGGCGTGCTCGTTGTCGTCGGCGGGCGTTTCAAAGTAGACATCCACGTCGTCGGTGGGGACGGGCGTAGGAGGAACTGGGTGGAGACAAAATAGAGGATTCATGGTGAAAACGGCGTTGGGGCAGGCAGCTGGTGCCTGTGAGTGACGGCGCTAAAGCCTGAAAAAGCATGCTCCCAGGTGATCCTCTCTTAGAAACCATCAACCGCCACCCATCCTCTTTTTGGGGTCTTCTATGAGCTGCCAATTTTCAGCAGCACCACAAATAACCCACGTTATTCCAAGCCACGTAATGTTCCTGGGGAGGGGTAATCGCTAGAAGCTTCCCAGTCTCAAATTGGGAATGGACGCCATTGCTCATATAGATGGTCTTTCCCCACCCCAAATAAAGTTTATGCTGGGATGCAAGGATGGAGCTACCCCACCCACCCACCCACCCCCCATATAGCAATGAAACCTCCAGATTGGGCTTGATGGTTGAGCCCACCAAGGAGACATTTAGCACTTCAGGGCTGGTCACTTTTAGCAGATTCAGCTAGAGTTAGAGATGTAGCACTTCAAGGAAATTCAGTAACAACACACAGTGAGGCAGCACCACGAGACAAGCACAGCGAGACAATCCACTTTGCGCACTAACACAGCCTGGGTCCAAAATAGAGGTAGGACGGCATTCTCCCATATGAACCTCCTAGGGTGTCAAGGCTCTGATCCAAGCACCCACTAACTCTAAGACACAGTAGTGATAAGGGGGCCTTTTCCCAATGGAACAGCCAAATTTGAGCATCCCATTCCTAGTGCTGTTGGTTTGGTTCCTTCTCTACTCTTTTCAGGGGCAAGTCAACAGGTTCCTTCTCCGACAGCCTTTTAAACTGCAGTATGTGTGCATGTATGTGAGTGCACGTGCGCATGCTTCAAGGGTTCGCATTTTCATGGCTGAACGGCTTGGTTAGCCATTGCTGAATGGCTCAGTTGCTCACACGCCAAACACTTGTGGCAGAGGAATGCTAACCTTTCAAATATATACAGATCTCCACTGTATATCGATGCAACCAAATATGAATGGCTGCTTTCCGGGAGAAAGGATTGGTATCTCCAGCGCAAGTCATCTGGATTAATCCATTGTGAAACTGACTAAAGGAATTCAGTATCAGATTAACCTGCCTTTGGGCAGAAGGACCTTCGGAGCTTCATTCACAAGCTCATGCACGGACTGATGTTTGCAGGCCACCTCTTATCAAACCCTGGACAGGAGCTTTGGCTTCAAACTTGAACCTACCACTATTTTACTCTGACATGGAAAACACAAACAAAAGAGTGGCAAGACAGTGCGCGCACACACAACACACACACTGCACATTTCTTTCCCAAAATGTCTTATTTCTCTTTAAATTGGAGCCAAAAATGAGGTCTGCTATACGATGCTCTGTGTTTTGAGCCAGGCTTTGATGTGGAGGCTCCCGTTTCCACCCCACAAATCTCTCTGGGATGGGACAAACTTTTGTCCCCAAAGCGCCCGACACCTGCATCTTTTCTTCCACCACTTCAATCAGATCGACCCCAATCAAAAGAGCTTGCATGGGACCCATTCTGTAAACAGGATTACGGCTGCATAGACGGACTGCCAAGCCCAAGGAAGCCACACAAAGCCCTTTCGAAAGGCAGCCAAAATTGAAGTGCTGGAATTCAACAGCCGGTTATTTGCGGGAGGAGAGAAAACGCTTCATTCTACCAGTTGGTCCAAAATGGCGGCCAAAGCCGCCAGATGCCAAACTGAGCCATCAAGACGAGCCCCACCATACGAGTGGTGTGGAAAATGAGGTGGAACCTTACATTTCAAGGAGGGTGTTGGGAGGGGGGGAGGCTCTCCTACCAGCGGCCACAGTACGCGGATGGAGGCTGGAGAGGTGCATGATCCCATGGGAAGAGAGGAGGGGAAGGGGGCCCAAAGAGAGCAGCAGTCCAACAAAAAAACCAGCACCCAGTCCTTGCAAAAGAAATTCAGAAGAGGATTAGCTGAGACTTAAGGGGGCCTTGCAGGGACGTGGTGGCGCTGCGGGTAAACCGCTGAGCTGCTGACCAGAAGGTTGGGAGTTCAAGACTGCGCGACGGAGTGAGCTCCTGTTGCTTGTCCCAGCTCCTGCCAACCTAGCAGTCTGAAAGCGCCTAAAAATGCGAGTAGATAAATAGGCACCACTTCGGTGGGAAGGTAAACGGTGTTCCGTGTGCCACGGCGTACAGTCATGCCGGCCACATGACCACGGAAACTTGTCCTCAGACAAACGCCGGCTCTTTGGCTTAGAACCGGAGGTGAGCACCGTCCCCTACAGTCGGTCACGATTAGACCATTTGGTCATGGGGAAAGCTTTAAGGGAGCCTTGCAAGGGGGAGAGACTAGTTTGGAGGGGGCGGCCAGTGTGCAAAACAGGGAAACAGCCGGCCTTCCCTGGCCGCAGGAAGAGAAGCTGAGCCCAGAGCAGCACAGAGACGAGAGGAAGACCCGGACTGGAGCACAGAGAGGAGGATCGGCAGACAGGGCGACACACGGGTCACATCCTGGACCGGAGCAAGGCAGGAAGACAGACAGAGGACGACAGCAGGGCGTGCTGCGGGAGGGTCAGAGGGCAGCAAGACTTACTCATCTTTTTACACACAGCCATACAATACTCCTCTGACTCAAAATTGTTCCTGTTGCCTCCGCAGCCTCCATATATAAAGCGAACGCACTTTTCCTTGTACTGGTCGAAGTACCAACGAGGCATCACGGCCCGGCAGGGACCTGTCATCGCCTCCTGGGAGCAGACAGCTGTGTGGGAGATGGTGAGAGCATCAGCCGGCGGCCAGCGCAGCCTCGCTAAGCTAGTTCAACAGCAACGGCAGCTTGCGGGCGGGCTGGGCGGGAGGAAACACTGACATCCGCCCGGGGCCGCGCGGAACACCTGTTATCCGCGAGCTCCCACTTTTGCCCACCAGATCTTGACCGCTTATCAACTCAAGAGTCGCTCCAGTGATGGGAGCCAGGCCTGGCCTTACTTAAGCTGGCTTGTGCTAATCAATGGGAAGGGCAAGCAGAGGTACATTTTTATGGAGCGTCTAGGTTTTGTGCACACCAATAACATCTCGAGCAGCTGTCTTCAAGGTTCCGTTCAATTCATGCATGAGCCTTCCTTTTACGAGCTGTGAGATGCTTATCATTCCCCCAGACTTGGTGAAAGTTTTTTTTGGGGGGGGGAATTCCTTTTGCTGTGTTAGTTCCCCTAAGCTAGACTTTCACTTTTCAACACAGACAGGTGCCTGATGTCTGCCACCAACGCGTCAGAAACTCACACTGTTGACAGCGTGTGAACTTCCTGTGCCATTTAGGAAGCGACAGCTGCCTCTAAAAGCCACAGGTTTCGGGCACATGAAACTGACCTACTGTATATCTGCGACTAGCAAGTCTTGCCATGACTTGGGGGGGGGGCGGGGGCTAGCCTAGACGTCGTGTCATAGCTGCATATTTGGTTGCGCTCACCAGAACTCACAAGAGTAATGCAGCAAGAATATAGCAACACAACCAGATAGCAAGTAATATAGCAGGCGGCATATTTCAGGTAGGCATTTCGGTCAACACAAAGCGGATGCTCAAGACCTAGGGTGGGGAATGCTTTGGGCAAACCAAAGACTTGTAAGAATACTACATAGGAACTGTTTCTGGCAGTGTTTAACTTATTTAGGTTGCAGCCGTAACCTGGAGTTAGGCTAGCCCAAGTCCCTTGTGCTGGCCCGGAAGTGTTGCAAACACACCGTAAAATGTGTTTGGACCACTCTCAGAGTCAAGGGCAGCACACATCCGGGGAGCCCACATTCTAGATGCCCCCCCCCAGTGATGTCATTCAGGGGGAACGGACCAGAACGGGCGTTCCGGATCCTAACGGGCTCCGTGGCTGGTTCCGGGTTCCCGACAAGTGCCAATCAAAAGTGAGTTCCTGTTCCTAAATCATTTGAATGACACCACTGCCCCCCCCCACATCAGCGCATCTTCAACAAAGTGACTCGGCACCATGCTGGGAAGCTTAAATAAAAACATGGCGCGCCTGCAAGGCTTCAGCTAACGTAGCTCCATTCTCTGCAGACGCCGACGTACAAAAATATACGGCAAGCTCTCCAAAAGCTGTGAGCATTTGGGGGCAAAAGAAGCGGAAATGACTGCACCGAGTTCCTCCCTCTGGGATATCGGCATCGCCTGATGAATCCACAGGGTTAACAAAAACCGGCGTTTTCAATAGTACGCCATTTCGGCGCTGTGGACGGTGCAGGGTTTTATTATGCTTCCCGGCTCTCTTGTTAAGGAGAAAACCTGAATAGCTCGTCACCCAGGTAACCCGTATTCTGCAGTTATTCTCTTCTTAAATTAGGCTGCGCAAACGCATTTCAGCGCTGCCCGCACAGAGGGTGCCGATTCGGAGTGCCAGAGCCCAGCGCTGGGCCAGGGAGGGTGCTGGCGGGCTGGCATTATGTCCCAAGCTCAGAGGGGATGTGTGTGTCTGTGGAGGGGGGGGGGAAGATTCTTCCTCGGTGAATGGCAGGCAAGCTTTTCTCCACTGACCTATTTGGCAATTGAAAGCATCCACAAGGGGAAGCCTACTGGACTGGAAATGGAGCATTTCAACATACGGATTGCCGAGATCAATCGACAACGGCCAGAATGGACAGGGGCCGAGAGGAGCCGGCAAGCGGCAGCTTACCTTTGACGTCGCTCATTATTTCCTTCTCCGAGAAAGATTTCTCGTTGCCCGGCTCTGTTGGGGGCTCCTCATTGTAATCCTTGTAGCCGTCGTAATAGTAATCTCGGTCGACCACCACTTCTTCTTCATCCTCCTCCTCCTGCTCCTCCTCTTCCTCCTCGTCCATCTCCACGGTGGCGGCTGTGAAATCTCCAGCGTCGGCCTCGGTGGGGAACTCACTGCAAAGGAGGCAAATCCAAAGGGCCCCGTTAATGGGACTTGGCAGGCTGCGTCTGGTGCCGGAAGTTGGCTTTCTACCCACCGCTGGGCATGGACGTCCGCAAAGCAGCAGATAAAACCTTGGCTACAGGAGTAACCTTGGCTTACATCGATGCTAGTGTAATATTAGATTTTCAAACCCCCAGTTCCAAAATGGGATTAAACCATGAGATGGACCTATGCACCATAGGCTCATGGCAACCAATATAAATTTAGCAGTCTCCAACTGGGGGGGGGGGAACAAGCTGAGCTTGAACAGTAGCAGCCAAAATGGTAAAAACGGGTATAATAATAATAATAATAATAATAATAATAATAATAATACCAGTATGTATGTATGAATAATACCATCAGGTTATATATAACTGGAAAGGTGATTTAATGCAGAATGCAATGACACAAACCAGAGCATAATATCCCCATTCTATCAAAGGTTACAGCCCAAAAAACCAAAATGCAACTGTGACGTCACTTCCTGGTTGTGATGTCACTTCCGGGGCAACATCTTGCCCTCTGCACCGGACTACATTTGCATTAGCTATGCCTTTGGTGTGGAGAAAGGTGGCTGCAGAGCAGAAGGGTGAGGCTTCAACCCATGGCTGCACCTGGAATGATTATTCCGGAGCGCCGAACCCTGCCCATGGGCTGGAGTTTGGAGGCATCTCATTTGCTCCATGACCCAAGAAAGGTTCACTAAAACCTTTCAGAGACCCCATTTAAATGGCCGTAAAAGAGGAGAAACACAGAGCTTTGGGAGGCCAAACAAAAATTAAACCCACTTAAGCTAGGCAGCTGCTAACTACGACTCATGAGGGTGCTCTGAACCGCTCCACTTTTAGACAGTCTTTGCACCATCAACTTCTCCGATGGCCGTCACCAGTGATGTCATTCAGGGGGAACGGACCAGAACGGGCGTTCCGGATCCTAACGGGCTCCGTGGCTGGTTCCGGGTTCCCGACAAGTGCCAATCAAAAGTGAGTTCCTGTTCCTAAATCATTGGAATGACACCACTGGCCGTCACATACTGGTCTCAACCGCCAACCAATAGCAGAACGCGGCTTCCAGGAAGCAGGCACTCGCTTCTAGCCACTACCTTTTGTAAGCGTCATAGTCGTCGTCCTCTTCCTCCTCCTCTTCCTCCTCTTTGGAAAGAGCTTCGTCCACAATTTTGGTCTGAGGGCAACACACGTACTCGGTGCCATGGAACTGGTCTACGCCACAGGGCAGCAGCATGCCGTAGCTGTGCAAGATGGTCCCCTCCGTCAGGCAGGCCTAGAGGGGGCACAGAGAAGCCATCACGCTGTGGTGTGGCACCATGTGGGTATTTCACAGGTGAAAAACGCTGGTTATTTTCAGCAGGGGTCAGGGAGGGGCGTGGAATGCCACGCAAAGGAAGCCAGATCTCCATGCTGCCAAGATTTCGTTGGCTGGAAGCTCCACGACTTCAAAAACAGGCTGGTTCAAAATTTGGACAGTGGGACCCCGGTAACCACAGATCCAACATCCACAGACTTGACATACGGCGGATGCCAGTGGATCCGGGGTCAGCGGATAACCAACGGATTTGGGGGTCCTACCTGTATTTTCAAGTCTGAAACTCAACCTGGGCAGTTCAAAAAATGGTCCAACTATGAGGCACACAACCCCATGGCATATTTTACACCATGACAGTGGTGAATACAGGCATGCCCTGGTATCCGTTGACTTGATATCCGTGGTTTCAGTTATCTACAGATAGTGGGACAGATAATGGGATAGATAGGGGAACAAATATCTTTTTTTTTTTTATCTTGTTGCAGCAAAACCACTAATGTTTCCCTATCTTTAAAAAGGCATCTGCGGTATCCACTGGGATGCAAGCATTGGAGGGGGAGATCTGGAACAGAACCCCAGCAGATCTGGGGGCATGCCCATACTGCTCATTCGTGTCTCAGAAATCAAGCTTCAAGAAGTATGCAAGAGGCTCCTCAAAAAATTAAAGAAAATTAATAGCTCCGCCTTCCAAAAGCCTGCATCAAAAGACAACCTCGAGGGTCACAAATCCCGCGGCTTTAAGTTTGGATTAAGCTCATTTTGTCTGGTCAACAATACGTGAGCAGAGCGGTGACCCTGATCAAGCAGAAAAAAAGCTTGCCCAGAACTGGCATCAACCAGTGAACAGGGAAAATGGCAAATTTCCCTTTTTCCCCCCAGCACTTAGAAAACACTGGGTTATTATTTTACTTAGCGGATCCGACTGAGCAGTGATTTAGGCCTTGTAATCCCTACGCTGTGCCTTGGTGGCTCAATAATGGCAACATTCAATGGCTCAGTTCAGATGGAGAGCTAAATTACTTTTCAGCCCTACAGGAACAAGCTGGGGGCGGGGGGCTCTGGCTCACACGCCCCTTCAGCTGCAAGAGGAGGAGAATGATGGCTTCCTTTTTTTCCATTCCGAGAACAAAACCGCAGTCCTGCATTATGCATGACCTTGGAACGGCGGCTTGTTCGCCTGGTTTGTTCAAATGCTAGTAGTCAAGATGTGGCTCCACATCCTGGTCTATTGTAACTCTAGCTGGAGCACTGGTTTGTTTTCCATGCAGGGAAGGTGTGGTCTGATCTGGCGAC
The DNA here is from genome assembly GCA_029204185.1 of Lerista edwardsae. Lineage (NCBI taxonomy): Eukaryota > Metazoa > Chordata > Lepidosauria > Squamata > Scincidae > Lerista > Lerista edwardsae. Next base: position 1,991,235 of record JAJKFI010000102.1, on the reverse strand, counting down.
TGAGCTGGTGCCCTGCCTGAGGAATCTGGAATGCCCCATGTTCTCGCCTTGGATGGGAGACTGGAAGTGGCCGACTATGACTGTGAGAGACTGCACTGTGGAAAGCACCACAAGAGGGCGTGGAATGCAGAGGAGCCGGCCAGAGACAGAGAACATCTTGAGAATGGACCAACCTAAGGAGAAGTCAGTAGATACATTTATGAATAATTGGGGAGAACAAGCGCACTTTCATTCCTTCTCTTGCCACCAGTTACCTCTTTTGCCACAGTGTGCCAGTACTGGTGGCTCTTGCACACATCCATCCGCTCCCTGTGGAAGAATCGGCACTTCTCTGGCACCAGGAGGACATCGCTGACAAACTCACCCACTGGGGAGGGGCGGGGGACAAAGGAAAAAGACAAAGCAAGGCCATAAATCAACTGCAAACTCCTACTGCCCACCAGCCTCAAATCGTGGCTTCCTGTCCCCCCAAGACATTCCGCAAGGTTCTCATCTCAGAAAACATGCGCTTGTTATGAGACTCCAGAAGAATCAGGAGCTATGTACGAAGACGTCTGTGCAGCAGAAGACACCGTGAAGAGTGGGATTAGGGAGCAAGGGTGGAGGCAACCTGATTTTCCCTGCCTTCACCCCGATGGACACTGCTCAGTATTTAAGAGCCAGCAGCTTCTCCCCTATATGAGATGATAATGCCACAGGGCCATCTATTGCAGCACGGGAGGGAATTCATGTGACGTAGAGCCGGTGCAGGAATGCGGCTTGCCTGAACAACAACTGTTCAGGAGCCACTGCTGTTCCTTCTCTGAGCCTGAAAGGGTTTCAAAAGCCGAGACAGCTGGGCTTATTTGCTCTCCCCTGCATCTGTCAAGCCGCCCACTCACTCCAGGGTCAGAGTCGTGGCCGCTGCCAGTGGAGGCTCATCAGAGCGGTCATCATCGCCGCAACGCAGATCAATGAGCTCCGCTCTCGTGGGACGGCTGCGTTCGCCGCAAAGGCAGTGGCTTGCCATGCAGCCGGAGCTGTCGGTGAGAGACCAGCTTTGCCCAGAAAGCAGGAACCGGCAGCTACCAGCATAAACAGGAGGGAGGGAGGGAGGGGGGCCCCCCGGGGACACAACTAGCCATCACAATTGCTGTGCACAAATGCCCCCTCTCTCTGCTGCAACCAGCCCCAGGGGGCAAAAGAGCATGTGCAACTCGTAGGCAATGACATCCCGAAATCCAATTTGTCACAACGCTCCCATCCATATTAAGCAGCCTTAAGAAGCAGGCCCACTGCCCACACTGAGCATGGTGTATATTTGGGATCGAAATTATTCTGGCTACGGAGAAGCACTGCAGGAAACCGGCCACACGGGAGACAAACTTAACGAGCTGTAAACTGACCTGCTTACCAATATTAAATTGCTGTCGTGCTTCCATTGCAGCAACTGCACTGCAGCTGTGCTCCAAGGATACAGTTTACCTGGGAGTAAGCCCCACTGAAAGCAGGGATACTTCAGGGGAGATGCACAGAGGATTTGCACTGTTACCATCTTCCATGCGCTCCCCGCCTTCCTGGTGCTACCTTGTCCTAGTAGGTCGTTTCCAGTTTGGGAAACGCCCTTCCTTGCAACAAACAGGAGGTGTCCAAAGCAAACGTTCTCACACTTGTTACAACCGGGACCCGCTTTTGAGAATGACAATCTGTCCAGGACCCACCAGAAGTGACGTCATGGCCGGAAGCGCCGTCATTGTGACACCAGAACCTGCTGCTTTCCTGAGAAGGCAGCAACAAGCTGGGTTATTTCTTAGCCACTTCCCAATAGCAAAGTGAATCAAAAAGAAAAGGAAAAAATAAAAGCCCATTTCCAACCTTGACACAAGCAAAACAACCGCACAGCCCTTTCCAGCATTCCGGTTTTCCATATTTTCAATAGAGCTGCTCTAGGTGCTTCGTGACCCACCTGAAATTGGCTCGTGGCCCACAGTTTGGGAACCACTGGTCCCTGCTAAAGATCCCTGCAAACACCACCCACACTTCATATTAAAGTGGCGCTTCCATGCTCGACAAGGATTTTGCTCCAGTCGCCGGGCTGCTGTTTCACGCTCCGCCAGGCTTAGCTCAGCTCCTGCTCCCCCCCAATCAGTTCAATATTTACAGTTCAGCAAGAATGCTAATTGTCTCTCATTCCCGACCGCCATAAAGGAAGGGGGGGGAATCCATCTACAAGGAGCACAAGGTGAAGCTGCCATCCCGTCAAGAGACCAGCAAAGGCAGCATGGAGAAGGGAAGCGGTCGAAGCACAGTGGAGTGTTGTTTGCATGGGCACAATCACTCCTTTGACTGGACTAAAGCTGCCCCTTTGGCAGGCACTGTTCACCTGCGGACAAGAGTCCTGCCCCTCTGCCGACTTTCCACTCGGGCCTCTCTATTCAACACAAACCATAATACCTTTGCTTCCATCAAAGCTTGCTGTGATGCGATTGCGACTCAAAACGGAGAGTTCAATACCGTGCTTTCAAGCCAGCCTACATTCTGGAATGGTTGCGCTGCCGATGAAACTCGGGGCAGTCTGGCTGAACAGATTTCAATCCCATCCCTATTTTCCCACCAAGAGTAGATCCCATTGTAGATCCCTTTGTGTTCAAGGGGCTTACTTCCAAGAAGACCCACACAGGACTGGATTGCCCAACACTGTTTCACTCATACCATTTCATACACCAGGGTAGGTCACCAACCTTGCCTACCAGAGCAAAAACTCTCCTTCCCTCAACTGAACATCTTGAGTACCGATAGGATCATTCATGCACCAGCAAGGACCTCACTAGTACAGGTAGGCTATCCCTTATCCAGACATCCAAAATCCAGACTACTCCAAAAACCCAGATATTGTCATCCGAGACTTGTTTTTTGCAGTGTGAACACTAGAAGGTCCTGTGTCCATTCCCACGTACAGGCTGCAAGTCCTATTCTTTGCTCCGTAGAGTGCACCATTGTTGAAAAATGTCGAAGGGGCCAGCAGACACCCAAATGGGTAGCAAGGAAAAGAGCAAGAGCCTCCTCTTTTCTCATTATAATTTATGTCACTATTCCACAATCCAGACAAATCCAAAATCCAGAAACCTTCCCATCCCAAGCAGTCTGGAAAAGGGATATACAGCCTGCACTTAATTGGTGCCTCCGCCCCCCAAAAAAGTTTAACTCCAGACAATGGTTGATTGCCTATACCGCAGAAGAGTTTAGAGTTTCTGAAAACCGACTAGTGCTACACAGTCAACAAGCCAATCTTCACCCAACTAGATGGGGTTGTTCTATAAGCATCCAGCGCCCTTATGAAATGTTATATTTTAGGGTTTCTGCTCTCGGGAGCTACAGCCATTTGATGTAACCAGGTATAAATACCGTGAGCCCAAACTGGAGATGCCTGGCCAGCGTTAGGGCTGAACATGAAGCCAGGCTCTAAAGACCAGCCCTTCCCAAGATAGCACTTGTAGACAGCACACGGGCTATAAATGTGGAAGGTTTTAATAGTTGGCTGAGCAGGTTGTCCCTTCCCAAGACTGCTGTTAAGCATTAACAGAGTATACTGCGCTGCACTTGTATTCCTGATCCAGTTCACATCAATGACATCAGCTACTTACTCCCATCCAGTTAAATCAGAAAGAGAAATGAAGGGCAAAGCCCTCCTGGGTTAACCCCAGCCAAAGCACTTACCGAGACACTTGAAGGGCACGACGATGTAAGTATGGCCTTTGCACTGTTTCTTTCCTTTTTTACACCAGTTCTCAATGCTGACAGGCTGGTTGGCTTCCACGACGTTTGTAATTTGGAGCTCTGGATAGATCTAGTTTTTAAAAAAAGCACACATGGAGGATTGATAATTGTTACAGTGCAGCTTAGACAATGTGCATCAAAGGGTTAAATAAGCTGCTACTTGGGGGGAGGGGGAGCACTCCTGCCCAATCACCATTATAGCCACAGAGGCTTGAGCAGCTGGTAAAGTGAAACCTTTTTCCAGCTGGTTCCTGATGCTAAATGTTTGGGAACCAGCAATCTAAACAAGAAGGCCTGTGGATTGGATGCTGTCCCCAGAAGCTCTTTATCTGGGCCCCGAGATAATTGGGCTCTCCCATATCTTGAAAACCTGGATCAAGATTTGCACATTTTCTCTTCTGTCGTTTGCAGCTAATGCATTTCTACGCCAGAACGTCACCTTGCGTTTCCCATCGCCTGGCCTTCCGTAACAGCCGAGGCCCGGTCCCCTACTCGTAAGTAAACGCTCATGTGCAGTGCAATTTTGCTTTCCATAGGGTTCAATTCTTTTTTTTTTCCTTGTAAGCTCTCAGCTTGTCAGTTCCACGGCCTACCAAAAATCAGGCCATGGCCCGCTGGTGGGTCCTGACCCACAGCTTGGGAACTGCTGATGAATAGGACCGTAGCCCTAATGGGGAGCTGTGGCCAACACCCAGTGGATCAAAGGAACTGCCAACTGAAAACATTCGGGAACCACGGGGCTATGGCTACTAACTACAGAAAAATGGATCCAGCAAAATCTTATCTCTGGACAAGGTACATAAACATGATGCTGCTTCTCAACAGAAAGAGGCTGCTGCTCAAGCCTGGCATTACAAAAGAGGTTTTTGCCCTTTAGCTATGCACAACTTTAAAAAAAAAGCAGACCAAGTGTCGACTCTCAGGCAGCTCTAGCGTTCATAAGCCGGTTCACCAAGTCCACGGCGTAACTTCACTCCAAGTGAAGCTGTTCTCGCAAAGAGGTTTGAAGGCTGCACTGCGATCCCGAACTCAGAACGTGAGCCGGCATGGCGATTCACCCCTCTCTCAAGGGCAAAAAGAGCGATTTGCTCACCTCCTGGCAGTACTGCAGAATTTCTTCTTTCCTCCCAAAGCAGCTCTTGGTCCCAGAGGTATCCGGCTCCCATTTCCCAGTCTGGATGTTCACGTGCATGTTCAGCTTGCCACAGAACATGGCCACTTGAGGCTCTGCCACGGCAAACCCCGTGCCCGCATTGGCCGCCAATGCCTGGAGAGGGAAAAAGAAAAAAGGAGTCTCGTGTTACACACAAGCCCAGCAACACCTTGCAGAACTAAAATTCGTACCAATTAGGTGGCGGGATTCGCGACCACATTTGTTTTGCATTTCCGACGGAATCCTTCAACTTTCCTTACACCATAAACACCTTCACAGAAGTGCAAAAGCCTGAAAGTCATCTTCGTATTGCAGCATCCGAGACCAAGTGATACGTTTCTAATGACATCCACATTTGGATCTGCAATTCTCACACTCAAAGGAGTCAGCTGTCAGATCACCCAAAGCCCATGCAGCATCAAACTGACCCAAAAGGTCTTCTAGTACACCCCCCCCCAAAAGACCACCTATAATTCTCCCCCCCTTACAGCAGGGATAAGCCATGATCAGTGGCATTTTTATGCTAAGTGTTGCAGGAGCCTGAATGCCTGTGTAATGCAGTCCCTCTCCCTTGCCTCTAGAGCCATTCACGGCTTAGAGAGCAAAGCGAGCTCTCCAAACCATGAATCAATCAATCAACCGGTACTTATATACCGCTTTTCACAAAGCGGTTTACAGGCAAATAGTAATAATAAAGTTAAACGGCTCCCTGTCCCAAAAGGGCTCACAATCTAAAAAAAAAAAAAAAGGCAGACCGCCAGCAACAGCCACTAGAAAGACTGCGCAGGGGTGAAGAGGGACAGTTACTCTCCCCCTGCTAATGGAGGGCTCTGGAGGCGGGCAGGGGAGGAACTGCGTTACACAGAAGCTCAGGCTCCTGCAACAGTTAGCAGCTTGAGCTCCCTCTTATCTTGGGAGTGGCTGCTGGTTGCAAGGAGATGCCCAGCCAGGCCATTGGCAGGCTTTGCCTTGTTAGGGATTCTGCTCATGGCTGCACAGCAAAGATGCTTGCCAGCAGAAGCAAAACCCCACCACTACCACAACCCCCTGGCTGCACAGGACCGACAAGCAGTCCAGGGTCCCTCCAACTCCTTCCACCTTCAATGCCTATGGACAGGAGCACATTTTGCTCCTCTCTCTCCGGTATTCCAGAACAGAGGAGGATTCAGATTCTGCACAAGGAAACACAGCCACATGAACCAGCCTCGCACGTTGAGCACTTACGGACCAATCAAGCCTATTTAAGGCCCAATTTGGCTCCCCTGCAAAAGAGGGCCTGATCAATAAAGATGCCAAAAGTGTTCGCCGACCCTGCCAGAAGGCATAGAAATTGCAGAGCCAGAAGGAGCGAGATGGCAACAGCACCGCTGCTCCCAAAACAAGGCCAACATGAGGCTTATAATTTGAGATGATGACACCATCCTCAGCATTACTGCTTGCTATTTTCAACCTGTTACAATTTATGGCTCCCTTTGAGCTAGCTGAAAGGAGAATGAACATCGCTCCCATCTGATAAAGTCGAGTTCACCTCCCAACACCAGCCCAGAGGCGGGGACATAAGGAGTGTTTGAAAACGGTTTTATCTGTTCCCTGGTTTCTTTTCCAGGTTTCTTTACCTTGGGCTCAGGAGGAGCCCTTTCTCATGGGGAATTCACAGTACAGGTGTGCTGCTTGTATCGACTGATTCGGTACCCACGGTTTCAGTTATCGACGGATACCATGGATACTGGGATGCCTATTAAAAAGATACGGTTAAAAAGGTAAAGGTTTTCCCACAACTGAATGGTCTAGTCGTGACCGATTGCAGGGGGCAGTGCTCATCTCCATTTCTAAGCTGAAGAGCCGACATTCTGTCCGAGGACAAGCTTCCGTGGTCATGTGGCCGGCATGACTCTACGCCATAGCGCACGGAACGCCGTCACCTTCCCCCCGAAGCGGTCCCTATTTATCTACTCGCATTTTTGCGTGCTTTCAAACTGCTGGGTTGGCAGGAGTTGGGACAAGGGACGGGAGCTCACTCCGCTGTGTGGTCTCGAACTCCCAGTCAGAAAGCCCAGCAGTAGTGGTTTAACCCGCGGCGCCACCACGTCCCTAAAAAGATAGGGGAACATTAAACAGATCTCTTTTTTTAACCTTGTTCAGCAAAACTACTGAAATTCCCCTACCTTTAAAAAGGCATCATCCACAGTTTCAGGTACCCGTGGGGGAGGGGATGGGGGGCTGGAACAGAACCCCAGCAGATACTGGGGTGTGTGTATTCTCTCCCTATTTCACAGAAAGGTCTGCCTTCAGAGTCTGACAGCCCCTGCTGCAGTTAACATGCACACAACTGCCGAGATTTCTTCGCTCGGTTGTGGAAACCAAATAGCATTTTAAAAAAATGCAAAGTGAATCACTCATGAGCAATATCATCATCGTGCACAGAAATGCAAAAACACACATCACCTTTGTACAGCTTCTCTAGCATAAGGGGAGGGGTTACAACTGGGAGAGACACAACACCGCCACGGGGTTTGCCGACTTCAGGTGTGGACTTTTTAAGGGCGTCTTTCCACCCCACATTTTAGTATTCAGGTACAGGCCTCGGAGAAAGCTGGAGTTACTGAAATACCAGGACAGGACAACAAGCAAAAAACCGCCTGCAGTTTGAAAACCAGAAAATGAAATGTTTCAGAGCAAGAGGGTGGAAACTGTGCTCGCTGCCAGGAGAAAACAGGAGACAGGGTGTGTCTGGAATGTTAACCTTGGGACTCGCGCACACTGTCGTGCAGGGAAAAAAAATAGTCCTGGACTTTTTCAGCTGCAGCAACTGGAGGGTTTCTAAAGAGCAAGTTTTAGGAAAATGCAGATTTTGATGCTTTGGAGGCACAAATAAATGTGTACAGGAAACCGAGTACAGGAAACTGCAAGGTCAGCAATGCTGATCAGAAATTCATCCTGAAACGGGCTTCTGAACCAACACAAGCCTTGTGCAAACACACATCTTCAAATCAAGACAGTACTGTGTTTAAACATTAATGCTGGAGTGTTTGTTTTTGGCCCGTCTTCAGCCTCTCACCGCAGAGACCGGGGGAAGGTGGCATTCCTGCTCAGACAGCTCCAAATACTCTGCATATCACAGGAGACTGGTTGCCATAGTGACTTTGCGCAGGAGTCACACTCCTAAGCGAAGAGGAGAAGAGGATAACTTAGACACTCGCCTTTGAGTTTGGTTACCCAAAAGAAAGATCAGGTGGCACAGCTTAAACAGGTGCCGAGTTAAAAGACCAAGATTAGGCAGCTTTTCTTGCAGGATGTGAGACCGAAACTGCCTTGTAATTGACAAGTGTTCATTCAAGGTTACTAGAAGTATCAATGGCATCCCCTTCAATCTATAAACCCAGTTTTCCAGCTTAATAGAATTTAAATTCAAACCTTGATAATGCATTCAAACAAGGCTGGCATCTATATCAGTATTTCTCAAACTGTGGGTCACGACCTGATGTCAGGTGGGTCGCAGAAAGCTGGGAGCAGCCATCTCGGAAGCTGCAGACCTTACTCTTGCTATATGTTAACAGTTTGAACAGTCTAGTCAAGGTTTTTTTTTTTTAATAAATTTTGTTTTCTGTTTCCGTTCAGTACTTCTACATAATGTTTTGCCCTAATCCTGCTTTCTGTCAGGGATGTTGCCTGGTTGTGCGATTGCGGCAGTCCAAGAATGCCAGTTTGCATTCCAGGAGTGTCATTTGATGATGTCACACTGACGGCACTTCCTGCTTCATGATGTCATTTCCGGCCATGACATCGCTTCCAGGTTGATGACATCACTTCCGATGGGTCCTGACAGTTGTGCAATTCTAAAAAGTGGGCCTCGGTTGAAAAAGTTTGAGAACACTGGTATATGACATGTGGCAATTATCCAATTCAGAAATGTCGCGTCTACCTTCAGTTTCACTCCAAGAAACCCGCTATTTGTTCAGATGCAGCACCATTTGTTTCACGATAAGATGGTTCTACATGTGATTCAACTTATCCTATGGAGAAGTTTCATGCTCGGTCATCTATTGGTCGCAACCAGCACAATTTTTGAAACGGCCAAATCTGATGGGTGCTCCCGTTTAGGAAGCTGACAATTTTTATGAAATAACATGAATCTTTGGAATGGGAATCTGTTCATGGAAGTATATCAAGAAGGAAAATTCTCCACCCTGCGTATCTGTCACTGGAATCCTGGGCACATACGTACTGTTGCCGGTACAGATGATGTCTTCTGGCAAGTTGTAAAATGTATGAGAGACATGGCAGTGATGCTCAAAGCATTCGGATACTTGAGCACAGTGTGGGGGGAAAAGAGCGTCTTTACGCTTGTCACAGATGCCCCCCGGCACAGAAGTTAGTTTGCAAGGAGGATTTGCAACCTAAGCAAGTAATTTAACGAGAAAAAAAAAACTTTCCCATTCTTGGCACCATCTAATTCAGCATAGCCTTTTCCCCATCACTGCGCTGGTTTTCCACTACAGCGGCACAATTAGGGCATTGCTTTGCCCGCAGCAACACTCTCAGATTTGGGGTGTTCAGCAGCAAAAGATTTTCAGACCTTCCACTCATGAAAAGCCCGTTTCCCTTAAACCTTCAAAGAGCATTACTTTTCCTAAGCTGAGCTAGAGGCGCACAACTTGCCGCAGAAATCCAGCTGGTGACTGTGGAGCTGTCGTTCAGAGCACCAAGCCAGAAAACAAAGAAGCCATCGTTTTGTGAGCCTGGCCAATACCCGGGTAGTCGCTGCTTGAACAGGAAGCCCTTATGCTTGGCCAGGCCAGAAAGAGGAAGGAACTTCTCCAAGCCTGGGAGAGTCCACTTGCCTGCTGCGACATTCTGGAATCTCCTTTTCTAATCCTCTGATATGTTGCAATGGAAAGTGACACACTCCATGTTGCACATTCATTGAAGAGCTTCCTCTTAAGCTCTTCAGTCTGTTTTCTCGACATCCCCTCATTTCTGGAAATTTTACATCCATCTTTAGAAAACACGGAAGTCGGGCCTCTAAATTCCAAGAGATGCTTGATGCTAGAGGCGGGTCCTTTCAAGTTAGAAGCCAAGAGGTTGTGTTTTTAATAAGGAAACAAAGGCAGTAACTTCTTGAAAACCACAACTGGAATTTTCCCCAACAGTAGCAACCTTTTTTTTTTGCCAAGTGTCAAAACTTTGCCATTGCTTTTCACGAAGGGTTTGATGCTACAATCATCTTGATGATCCTCAGCTTTTGACTGTATTAAAAGTCAAATTAAAAGGGCAGGAGGTTTAGTCGAGAGGGTTAAAGCCTCCACTTGCCCGAAGATAAGATCCGAAGGTCGCCAGTTTGAGAACACCGGAAGTCTCCGTGAGCGGCAGACCTTTAGAAACTGTGACTGATAAGAGCTGCCTCCAGCTGCCTGTCAGAGAGGAGTTGTGCTGGGCCAGCTGTTTCTTTGGTGGGAGCAGAGAAGCCATTTATCAGCCAGCAGGAAGGCAATCGTGCAGCCAGAAAGAAAGACTAAACCACAAAAGTTCCATCTGTATGTTGTTGCAGTTCTTGAAAGATAGAACTTCTTGTAATTTGTAAAAACCCCTTGCGGGTTTAGAGAAATAAAGCCTGCCTATGTAAACGGCCTTGAATTAAAGCCAGAGGAGCAATCTAACGGCCAAAGAAAGGCGGTATATAAATACTTGCATTATTAATCAGCAGACCACAGACTGCACAGACCCAAAATCAAAGCCACGGGAACAATGGGAGACCTCTGAATGCAGTATGCTGTCCGGACAAGTTTTTTAGGTCAAACAATCGTTGAAAGCACCAAAGATAGCCGTGTATTGTTTCTCCCCTTCATGCACTTCAAACAAAACTTGAATTCACGTTTACCCAGGAGACCCCAAAGAGGATTTGTCAAAGCCAACACCAAGTGTCACATCCTATAAATGCAGCATGAAGGAACTGGAAACACAATGCATCTCAAACATTTGCGCAAGCACAGTGCATTAGCAACCACTTTAATTAGAGAGCGGCTCGGGTTAAGGATGCATAATCCAGGCAAGATGTTTTTGAGATGAAAAGTAGGGACATCTATATAGACCAGGGATTTTCATCGTATTACGGCGCACTGACAAGACAGTAGAATTGTTAAGGCACATCATCAGGGTTTTTTTAAATAATTGTCAAGGAACCTGCACTATTGGCAGGGGAGCTCACATCTCCCAGTGGCCTTACTGATAAATGACCATCCCCAGTGATGTCATGCAGGGGGTACGCAGGGGTATGCGAGTACCGGTTTCTAGGATTACAGCTGGCCCCGCCCATTCATCGACTCCGCCCTCTGCAACATTTGAATTTCCTGCATGTTTGAATTGCCTGCATGTTCTCAGAGCCAGGCAGGCAGCGAGCGGAGCCTTTCCTTGCCACTGAAAAATGAGCTGCTCTGGGGTTTTAACATGATGCCAGGCCTCCTTCACATGTTCTGGGGGTGCTGTGGAATACTGTTGCAACTGTTGGGTCAGTTCAAAATCATCTGAGGCCTCAAAAAGGGCTTTTTTCATGTCACGTCCTGCCACGACATCACTTCTGGCTTATGATGTCACTTCCGGTGGGCGGGTCCCGACACGTGCCAATCAAAAGTGAGTACCTGTTCTTAAATCATTTAGATGACACCACTGACCGTCCCCCACATTCCCACGGCACACCTGTGGACTATTCACAGTACGCCAATGTGGTTGAAAATAGCTGATCTAGCACAAGAATACCACGTGCAATTGAAAAATACACTTTTGATTAGAGTAGTGTTTCTCAAACTGTGGGTCACAAACCATTTTCAAGCAGGTCCCTGTTTATTCTCTTACCTCAGGTCTGCATTGCGGCTGCATCGGCGCTGGAAAATTGGATGAGTTTGGGCTCTTGATTTGATTTTTTCATGTGGGGGATGTTAAAAAATTTCCTCCTTGATGAAAATGACACTTCCAGCCATGACATCACTTCCAAGTAATTACATCACTTCCTGTGGGTTCCCACAGGCTGTTATTCAAACAGGTGGATTCCGGTGATAAAAGCTTTGGGAACTACTGGGTTACAGAAACACAGATTTGGCCAGGCATCTCAACTGTTCCACTAAGCAACACTGAAGAGGAACTCGTCTGCCCAATAAATGTGTTCCTAACCAGGTTTACCCCATGGCACCACACTGTAGTATCTTAGTCAGCAACACATGGGCTCCATCTGGACCTCTCTGTGCCTTCCTGCACAAGACTACCACCCTTAAATAAGCAAGACAAGATCAAGCCTGCAGTTAGGCAATGCTAACAGGCTGTGTTGACTGTCAACAAGAAACTTTTGGGTCGGTCTTTGCAGAAATGTTCCAAAACCACAGTTTCCACAGAACGCGTATGAAAAACAAATGTCTCTACCTAATGGCGCCTGCACAAGAACATGCACTGAAATGTCACACACACAGATTGCATTAATCTTTGAGTTTCAGTGTCTCCGCACTTAAGCCAACAAGGAAGGTTCACAGTGGCTATAAGACACAACTGGAAACACGGCTAACCGTGGCTAGTTCCTTGAGAAATTTGAGAAGAGCTGAAGGATGCAAACCCTGAAGTCACCACCATTTCAGGTGCGGCAAGAGAGTTTTGACGGCTCACAATTTGGGAATTGTGTCCCATATTTAGTCCCACGAAGCCATATTACAGGCAAATGAACAGGTCAACCAAGCGGAGTTTCGACAGCTTGCCGATTGCAGATACATCAGCTTTTGGGGACCAGTCATTCATTTCCGTTCCATCTCCATTCAACAGATGAGCATACCAAATCTAGAACCTTTCCAAGGCTGAACAATCGACTGAGTAGGACTTCAGATCTCACTTGCCTTCAAGTGCCAACCGTTTCTCTGAACACTGATATTGTTCATTCTGGCTGGAGAGAGAGAGAGAGAGAGAGAGAGAGAGTGTGTGTGTTTTAATCCCTTGAAAAACAATCCTTGGGGGAATCACGCACATCACCGTACAGACAGTGTTTTGTTCCATCTTATGGCAACGGGTTTCAAAGAGTCTTGTCAACACACATCTCAACAATAGACCTTTTGATTGTTGGTGTGGCTGGAGCACAGAAGTGTCTCTGCTCTCCGCAGGAGGCTGGCACTTGACCAGATTAAAATATTTTAAGCCAGCACAGCCCAATCTCTTTAAGCAGAATTTCTCCATTCTGTGAAGGCCTGTTAGTTCTCCTACCTCCAAGACGCTCCCAAGAGACAGCAATCAAGAGCCAGTCTCCGATTCACAAGCTCCCTTTTCTGCTTCCTGCACCAGCGAGCGAAAAAAAAGGCAGAGGGGGAAAACTCGCAACCTGAAAGACCCACTCATGACCCTGGGGGTGGGGGGAAGGAAGCCCCCAACTGCACTCATCCAAGCCATATTTTTTGGATTTGCACACCTCAAAGCGATGGTTTTCCCAGTAGCAATGTATGGCTGTGAGAGCTGAACCATAAGAAAGGCAGAGCACCGAAGAATAGATGCTTTTGAATTATGGTGTTGGAGAAGACTCTTGAGAGTTCCCTGGACTGCAAGGAGATCCAGTCGGTCAATCCTCCAGGAAGTCAAGCCTGATTGCTTCCTGGAAGGTCAAATCCTGAAGCTGAAGCTCCAATACCTTGGCCACCTCATGAGAAGAGGTGAAAAAGCCCTCTTTAGAAAAAGCCCTCATGCTGGGAAAGATGGAAGGCAAAAGGAGAAGAGGGAGGCAGAGGATGAGATGGTTAGAGAGTGTCACCGAAGCAATGAACATGAAATTGGGCGAGCTCCAGAAGCTAGTGGAGGACAGGGAGGCCTGGCGTGCTGTGGTCCAGGGGGTCGCGAAGAGTCGGACACGACTTAGCAACTCAACCACCACCACCACCACCACCACCACCGGTGCCTCCAGAGCGTGGCCTCTTAGAATAGACAACAAGGGCGGGATAAGCAAAATGCTTCAGTTCCCCTGGATTTCAGACCCATCGTGAACTTATTGTTGATGTGGAGTGTGCGTTAAGATCTGTGCTTCACACTGTGTGCCCGGCTTGGTTTCCCACCATCCATCCCCCCACCCCGAGCTGCTCTTCCTGCTTTTATTCAGCGGTTTATGTGGCTTGAATGCAGGAAAGCTAATGACCGCCTGGCACAGAAAGCAGTAGATTTACAGAAGAGCACCTCACCCCTCGCTCTGTTATTTTTATTTTATTTTTTTTAACTTGCTGATAATTACAATACACACGGGCAGGGGCCCAAGACAGGAAGAACAATTGTCTGCAGCCAGATCTGGCATCGGCTGATAATACACACTGGTGTTTGCTTTGGAATTCAAATGGCTCATCCCCACCAAGACTTCACTGGCTTGTTTCAACTCCCATTTCCACCTCCCATTTCCAACCGCCGATGCCTAGGGAAGAAACCTTCTCGAGCCCAAGACACACAGGAGCGTCAAGACAAAGCACCCTGGTGATACCGCCCAACCTCAATACATATTAAGAGGCAACACGGTTAGGAGACAATATAGTAACAGCAGTGAACTAAAAACAAAACTTTACAGAAAGAGATCTCACTTGAAAATTCAAACTGTTAACACTCACAAAAGGAATATAGGAAGAGCGACGTCTGCAGCTTCCAAGATGGCTGCTCCCAGCTTTCCACGACCCGACATCAGTGGGTCCGGACCCACAGTTTGAAAACCACTGGACCAGTGTATGTGTGTAAAGATGCAATCCTTACCTAGAGTTAGGTCGGCATAGTTAGGCCAGCAAAGTTTGGTTGGCACAAGGGCCACCATAAAGCGTGCTTAGACCCCTCTCGGAGTCTGGGAGGATGGCGCATGCCTGTGTGCTGGCCTCTCCAAGAGTGGTCCAAACATACTTTACGGTGTCCCTTGCGCCAGCCAAACTTTGCTGGCCTAACTGTGCCAGCCTCGCTCCAGGTTAGATTGTGTTCTAAGAGGTAGACTAGCATGGCAGTCAAGCATGTCTGCCAACTGAAGATCATACTTCATGCATCTGATCAAACAGGGTTTAGTCCATGGAAGGACATGCCACGCGACATTTGTGCATCTTTAATGGCGCCCTGAAACCTGGCCAGTTTTGCAAATTAATTTAATGCATACAGTACTGCAATATTATAGGATGCCACAATAACGGCTGCATTTGGGATTTAATGTCTTGATTTAAAGTCTCCAGTACCCCAAGCAACATGACTGTTAGTGGTAATTTGCAAGGGCTTGGGATCCCGGTCCAGGCAATAATGGCCCATTGCATTTAAACCCCTTGCAGACATGGTGTTTCATTTCCACTGTCCGCCTCCTGGCTTACTGAAGTACCATTCGCCTTAATATCATGGAGCTTTAAAGGGACCAGTTTTACTGCCTGAATTAACTCCTGCACAAAAATCAGGCGACTCACCCAAAGTTATGGTAATTGCTCAGACTGGATTAGTTCCCACCCCTCCTCGTTCCACTAACCTGTGCAATTAGCCTGTCTTGTCGTATGACAAATTACTACTTTCCCCACAGGAATTAGAGGCAACTGGTTCAAGGAGGAAACCAGAGAGGCTGCCTTCACTTCAGAGTTCTGCATTTGTTCGAAGACATCTGCTCTTCCCCTTGCCTGGCTAATAAAACATACATCACTCAAGGCCTCCCCTGGACACCACTTCTTCAAAGCAGTGCTTCTTATTGCTGCATCACCTACATAGGCAGACTTTTATTCACAAACCTGAAGGTTTTTACAATTTACAGAAATGTTCTATCTTTCAAGAACAACACTCATACAGATCTTTCTTTCTGGATTTAGCCTTCTTTCTTAGCCACCCGTCTGTCGTCTTCTGCTGGCTGATAAGAGGCTTCCCTGCTCCCACCAGAGACGCAGCTGACTTCAGCACACTCCTCCTCCCACAAGGCAGCTGGAACTCAGCTTTTTTACATGGCTTCCGAGATAAATACACACACACACAGAACAAGAGCAAGTTCACTTAGACCGAATTTGGCACATGCCTTTATGGCAAGCGGTGGGAATTGAGGTGCCTGGTGTCACAGAACTTCAAAGCAACCCACAGTCCTCGGTGGAGAACCTAAAAATAAGACCATCTAGCTCAGAGGCAAATGCAATCCAAAAGTTCAATTAGCACCAAGTAAGAGCACACAAAGAGCAAACAAAAGCCAGCAAGTCACGACTTGGTCGAGCTCCTGTTCCAGAACTAAGTGCAGGAGATTCTGCAGTGTTCTTAGCAGCCATTTTCAGGGCTCTGAAATTCCTCAAAAGGAATATAGCAAGAGAAAGGCCTGCAGCTTCCAAGATGTTTGATCCCAGCTTTCTGCAACCCACCTGAAATCAGGTCGTGACCCATCAAGTGGATCCTGACCCACAATTTAAGGAACACTGGCCTAAGCAACATGACAACCTAGAAATTCAAAGTCTAAATAGGGACAGGAGCAATTGCCGATAATTGCAATGGCTTTCTTGCTAACGAGTGTCAACTCGGGCCAGAAATATAACTTGTAGAACCGATTATGCACTGGGGCAGCTAAAGAATCAACAAGGTGAAGCAAAAACTCTTGATTTAATTTCAAGGTGATCAGGATAAGTACATCAAGGCAGTGCTGACTGCTGAACTATCTGGCAGGTACAAGATACAGCTGAAAGGATTATTTGGACCAAGCAGAAGCCATTTACAACAATCATAGTCAAAATTCAGCATGCGTAACACACTAAACCAAAGCAGATGTAGCTAAGATACAGGCACCTTTTAGAGCTGAAATAAGGAACTCACAACATCCTAAGCCCAACCCAAAAGAAGAATACAAAAGGGAAAAGCTGTACAAACCTAAATGTAGACCAGCGAAGGAGGACCGAAGAACGATTTTGCCTGGCACAGCAATCCAGGCCAAGATGCAACAGCTACTTGTTGATGCAGAAATGCCTGCTGGGAATGCCTGGCACTGTTACCTACTTCGTCAGCTGTCGTGCCTGGGTAGCACCCCAGAATAATACGCAGCAGCCTTGCAGCACCCCAGAATGCCTTGCGGCGGCATAGCCAACCTTGGCCTGCAACTTTTTTTGCAACTCACAGAAAACTGGCTAACAAGTGGGTCACAACCCACAGGTTGGGAACTGCAGCTTACACAACAATGACAGGTACACCATGCATGGGAGATGATTTACCATATATCAAGCACATCAAATGGTTGTTCTGATGGCGCACTGTCAACCCAGGTGCTCATGGAATGGGCTTGCATGTGTTTTACTCCGAATATTTGTTCCGCTTTCCAGATTTCTAGATCTGCAATTCAAGAGGCGAGAGGAAAGGGTGGAAAGCAGCGACACACAAATCTACAGGCAGAGGAAGAAGTAGCTATAAAGGGCACATAAATGCAGTACTCCTTGAGTCCCGGAAGGAGACTTCTGATAGACGACACATTTTTCAAGCTTTTCTCTTAAACACACACACACACACACACACACACACACAGAGAGAGAGAGAGAGAAAGAAAATTCAATTCTGCAACCACTATCAAATTCCAGGCTGGCAAGGTAATCACAAAGACAAGGGGACAAATGCAGTTGTGTAGACCATCTCTTAAGAAATATCAAGTGCACACAGGAGAAAGAGCAGGACATGGAAGTGAAAGGTTCCTTTCAACACAGCTCAGCACCTGGGAAACATCTGTAGGCAGTTTTATTAAAGTTGTCGGATTTGCAGGTATTAGATCAACTTGCCAGAGCGTGAAAGAAGTACCGCTGCCTGATCAGCTTCCACCCCATAAAATCACTAATTGTAGCCAAGAATAGGAACTTCATTTCCTACCTTGCAACGCTACAATAGCCGCCGCCCCACTTTGCACCACAAACGAATCTAACAGCGATAGCAAAAATTAACTTCTCATTTCCAGCTAACTGCATGACCGAAGCAGTAAAACGAGAAGGATTTATGTTTTTTCCTCCTCCTCCTCCCCCAACCTCTACCAGCTCAGAGTACCAGCTCAGAGAAGAGAAGCTTTAATGAGTTTAGGATATTAAATATTTTTTTTCTTTTTACTAAGTAAACCAATCCATTTAGGAAGCAATTTTCTGAAATCACATTTTTGGATGCATGTTTATTTATTCAAAGAGCCACAATAAGGCGCCTTAGACAACATCCTGGAACATTAATAGATAGCTTCTCCCAAGAATGACATGGATCTTTGCTTAGGGAAAAAAAAAAGATGCTTAATGGCATTATAAAATTAAGTAAATTTATAGTGCTTGGCAAATGGGACCTGATCCTTGCCAGCTTAACTGGTTTGAAGATGAGAAACATTAGCCTGCATATCCTGGGCAAGAGCTCTTGTAATCATTATGTAGTAATTGCCATATAAATCTGCTCTTAGCAGCTCACTGAGGTGCTATTTTCTGTTTTTAAACCACAAATTCACGCTCTCTCTCTCTCTAAGGGCGCAATCCTAACCTGGATTAGGCAGCACAGTTAGGCCAGAAAGTTTGGCTGGCACATGTTTGGACCACTCTTGGAGTCAGAGAGGCCAGCACACAGACATGAGCCATCCTCCCCCACTCTAAGAATGGTCCAAGTGTGCTTTATGGTCAACTTGTGTTTAATAAAGTTAAACCCCAACCACAGCCTGGTGTCTTCCTTGCGGGTGGTGCAAGGGTCATAGGCTACCTCAGAATGCCAGATGCAGGGGAATGGCAGAGAGATGCAAGTATTTGGTTGTCTTGTGTGCTCCCTGAGACATCTGGTGGGTCACTGTGAGACACAGGAAGCTGGACTAGATGGGCCTTGGCTTCTTATGAGATATCTTATGTTCTTATGAGATCTCTTCAATTCTTTCCATTAGGACAGATTGTGGCACTGATTAATAACATGAACATAAAATGGAATTCTTACATTCGGGGGGGGGGAGCTTTTAAGCATCTTTTAGCCTCTGCACTTCTTCCTTGTTCAAATGGAGAAGACATTATGTAATGAAAAGGCTTGGAATTTCTTTTCAGGCTCTTTTGTCCCATCTAGATTGTGCTCATCACTGCTGTAATCTTGATGCAGTTGACAGCTGGCAATAAATGCCGTAAGTTTCCACCTTGAGTCTCTTGGCACTGGTTTGGCATATTGAGAGACTGGCCATGACTAGATAGACAGGGCTCATTGTCTAGTTCTCAAACACTTAGCACTGGGATCCACTTTTTAGAATGATAAATCTATGAGGACCCATTGAAAGTGATGCCATGAACCTGGAAGTGATGTCATGGCTGGAAGTGACATCATCAAGCAGGAAATTTTTTTTAGCAAACAGAATAAAATGATTCAGAATAAGAATATAAACAATATTTAAAATACATACCCCTCCCACCCTTCTCAAGCAGTTGCTGATCTACTGAAAAAAAAAATTCCCCCAAACATCCCAAAGGCTGCAATCCTATTAACACTTACTCAGAAGGAAGCCCCATTGACCATCATCAGCCTGTTAGAAGTACCCATCTATAACATTTTCTCCAGTGCAGTCACCTACCATGGTATCATCAAGTCTAATAGACTGAAAATCAAGTACACGTTGAAACGAATGGGGACCCATCTGAAATTGGCTTGCGGCCCACCTAGTGGGTCCTGACCCACAGTTTGAGAAACACGAATCTAAAGAAAGAGGCAATAGCAGAACGTAACAGCTTTCCAAGGTCGTCTCAACCACCCAATTAGCAAGGCAGTACAATCTTTTTAGCTCCTTTGAGCTACCCACTGAGAGTGTGCCCACAAAGACATCTTCTCAACTACCCAGGAACTGGTCCAAGCATATGCCAGTAGGAATGTCACAACAGGACACAGGAGATGTGCAAAACAGGGCTTCAATGCCTGCAAATTCACTGTTAGGAAGTGAGATGACAGTCTGTCTGCCAACCATGACAGACTTACCGACTGACAGTGCTCCAGTGCAGCTTTGGCCCTCCAAAGCACAAACCGAATTCTATACAGCCTTTAAAGTAAACTAAAACCACCCGACAAGTTTTAATTTTCTTCCATTTGCAAAGAGACCCAGGCACCGTTCAGCGTGCCGACTCCACACATTGATCCCACCCAACGCTGCGCCGATCTCGAGGGCAAATCGATTACGGTCCTGATGAACACGAGGTCTCTTAGCCCGTAGCTAGGAAAATGATGAATAATATTAAAGATTTTTTTTCCCTCCCTCAGAGCCAAAGCAGGAAAAACTGGGCTGATTTCCAGTTTCAAGGCCGGGGTGGGGGAGGTAAAATGTGTGATTTGATTAGTCTAGCCACTAGCCACCGAAAAACTCACGCACGTGCATCTCTACCACTAGATAAATTGTGAAGTACATTTCAGCACTGAATTAAGACCTCTCTGAACTAGAACGCCAAACCCCAGTGCCCTTGAAGTCTAGCAGAAAATGCAAACACTCAACGTAGGTTATGCAGTAATTTGCTACTTCAAAATGCACTGCTCTATACCTTGAAACAAAGTAAGCAAAGGGCCAAAGTAAGCAAGCCAACACATTTCTACTGCAGATGAGAAAACATCTCAGTTATTTCTGTGCTGAACCCTTGTTAGCTGGCTAGTCACCAAGATGGCTTACAACCAATTTTATTCTGTCTTTTTAAAAATTGCACTTTGCTGCTTAACAGGCTCCGACGTGGATGGGGTTGCACTTTTAACAAATCCTAATGTTACACAGGGACGTGGTGGTGCTGTGGGTTAAACCGCTGAGCTGCTGACCGGAAGGTTGGCAGTTCAAGACCACGCAATGGAGTAAGCTCCCGTCGCTTGTCCTAGCTCCTCCAACCTAATAGTTCAAAAGCACGTAAAAAGGCAAATGGATGAAGAGGCACCACTTCAGTGGGAAGGTAGTGGCGTTCTGTGCGCCTCGACGTATAATCCTGCTGGCCACATGACCACGGAAACTTGCCCACGGACAAACGTTGGCTCTTCGGCTCAGAACCGGAGATGAGCACCGCCCCCTAGAGTCGGTCACGACTAGACCATTCGGTCCCTGAGTGGCTGAAAGTTTATTTTAATAAAGATTCGAACAGCCTTCTCCATCAGTTTAGGAAGGATACCTTCTCCTCTGGCGGTGTTTGGGAAACCAAAATCAAACAGATAGGTACTGGGTTGGACCTATTAGGTGCAGTGCCCCAACTAGAGGCCTTTCGCATCATCAAGCGAAGGTTCCTAGATATCCAATCCCAAGAGCTCTTGAGCTCAGCTAATAGAGCCTGCTCGCCTTTGAACTGGCAAATCCCCATTGTAGTAGGGAAAATCCCAAATTACTTGTCCTTGCTAACTGAACCGAATGAAAGAAGAGCTTTTTTGCTCGCCCGGTACAATGTTATACCATCTGCAGTCTTGTGGGGCAGGTTCAGAGGGATACCATACACTGAAAGGACCTGTCCTTGCTCTTTGGGGGTGATTGAATCTGTGGCCCACCTCCTCTTCCACTGCCCTCTTCATGCTGAGGCCAGGAATAACCTACTAGCCCCAATTCTACAGAGGAGGCAACAGTTAGCGGAAGGGGAGTGGATAAAAATTCTCCTGGCAACGTCAGACCCGGAACTGTTAAAGCAGGTAGCAGCCTTTCTAGATATCATTGTGCAGACTAACACTAGTCGTGAGTCTACTCCGGAGAGCTAATTTTGCTTTTAAATGATGTCTTGTGTGCATTGTTCTTGTATGTTTGGTAAATACATTGTACCTCCCTGTTGTATGCCAATAAAGGTATTCTGATTCTGATTCTAGACCATTCGGTCATGGGGAAACCTTTGCCTAATGTTACACAAATGAGCAGCATAAAGTTCAGCCAGCAGGCAATGCAGTGGTATAAGACCACATCAACATGCAAATCTGCCCAAGTAATATACAGCCGACGGTACCCAAGCCGAACAGGATCAAAACAGCATGCACTGACTTCAGTTGCAATGCCCTCCTCGTCTGCCCACCTACCCCCAACACAAAATATACTTAAGGGACGGCATATTCAAGATCTCATTCCGCTGCATGACCTGATAAAGATGGGCTGAGGACAAAAGAGAATGAGAGAGAGAGAGAGAGAGAGACACACTATTTTAAGAATGGGGCGAAAGTTAATGCACAGGAGAAAATGGAACTAATGAAGCAGGACAGAGCAGCTACTGTATATGCAACTCATACGACTTCAAGGGTAAAGTTACTGGCTCAAAACATATTGAGCCATTGAGCACAATGAGCTGTGCGTTATAAAAAAAGAGGATGAACACATAAAAGTGGATAGCCGAGGGCTATAAACCAAATTGCAAGTTCTGATTTAGAAGGAACTATTTAACTCTGGGGAGCAGCCACGGCCACAGTATGGCGTGCTGCAGCAGAACTATGCTGTGGTCGGACAATCCATCTCCCGCCCGAAGCCACTTGTGTCAGAGAGGAACATTGACTGGAGCCAGCTCCATCTTCAGCAGCTCCACAAAGATCTTGGAAGAGGGTTGAACGAGAAACCGAGTCCCAGGGAACAGTCCAAGGACGCATGAGATGGTCACCTTGCCAAAGCGGAAGTGATCCAAGGCCTGGAAAGTGTTCACCTGCATGGGATGAGCACCTGGAAACCTGACATGAGTTCTGTGATGGAAAAGAGGCAGGATGTAACCAGGAATGCATAAATCACTCCAAATGATTCAGGTTCGAGTACAACCAGTTCTGCTGCTTTCAGATGTGCCGGCGTTCCATGACGGTCTAGGCTTCCTTGCAACAGCAAGGAATGACACCCTGAGATGTAGGGCGCACCACTTCTCTGTTCCATATGCACTGTACTGGGCGAGCGAGCAACTGCACTCCCAACTGGAACCCAGGCAGATTTTGTTCTGCAGACTTTGTTCTGCTGGCTGGCTGATCTTGCAGAGATCAGAGACAGTGCGTTTCGCTAAACGAAGCAGGTGCTTTTGATAACGCGTGCATTGAAAAGCAGGGTCTTGCCGCTGAAACCGCAGCTCTCCCTCTGCAATCTGAACTGGGCCTCTTCAAAGCCATGCTTAATGGAGCGATTTGCTTCTGTGTAGCCAGACTTCATTTCAGGGCTTCCCTAAACGCATTAAATAGCCCTGGCTGGTAAACAGATGCCATTTAAGCTTATCTTATTCATTCCTACACTTCCATGTGTCACAGAACAGCCATTACCACCAGCGAGGGGGGAACATAAAATACACACTGTTTCCCAGGACCATATATAAAATTAAAAGTTTCCATTTAAATTCCAAGAGTTACCTAAGGCTTAAGACTGAATAAACATTTTGACTTGCAAAAGACATTTCAGTAGCTCAGCATCATTTGTGCGTATTCTGACAAAATAAGACAGTGGTTCCCAAATCTTTTAGCATCAAGACCCACCTAAATTAAAAAAAAAAAATCATTTTGCCAACCATTCAGGTCTCTGTAGCTATAATCGTGATTGGCCAGCAGTGCTTCCCGCCTCCAAAATTTGGCAATTTTGTAACCCTTGATGCACATCGCCTAATCTACCCTATCATCAGTTTCATGAACCACCAAAAATTGGATCGGGACCTGCTGGTGTGTCATGGACCTACAGTTTGAGAACCACAGGAATTAGATCATCAGATGGGAGCCTGGGCCAAATCCTGCCTTTACTTGCCAGAGGCATCTGAAACAGGCGACATCAAGGGCAACAGGATGCCAACAGACCACTAGAGCAAAGTAAAGGCCACAGGTCAAGACTTGGGGCTTTTCAATTTTACAAAGTAGACCTTCAAAAAGCTTGAATTACTCACAGTGATTCTGGACCGAAAACACATAAGCACCTCCTTAACAATGCAATGGGATCATCAGGGTAAATTGCTATGGCATCTCCCAAAGGGTAACAAAACCATTTTTTTCTGAATCCAAAAACTCATTCCTTGAAGCCTTTTAGGGAGAGACTTCCCTAAAATCAACCAAGGAGGCCTTTGTGGGCCTTAGTGATACGCATTATCAAACCAGCCAGATTTACAGCAGATGTGCGCATTTCATGCTCGATGAAGAAAACCCGGTAGAGCTCCACTTCAATTATAGTAGCTCGAAGTCTGTTCCTTCATGGCTCAACTTACTGAATTTAAAGCAATCACCAAAAAAGGAAGAAAAAAATTGTATTACACTTACTTTACTTTGGCTTATGGACACAAGGCCAACTCAAGCAGAGTGACCGTCTATCAGAACTGGAACTGAATTTATAACTGGACAGAAATGGGGAAAAAAACGATGGTAGATCTTGTAGCAAACATCAAGGGGTTGAATTGAGTTTTCTCATCTGCGGCTTTTTACGCACCCTGGGTAGTAAAATACTTTCTGAGCAGTAACCCAATCCTTTAGGTGATTTGAGTAGGTGGAATTCTGCTGAAGCCACCAGCAATTTCTCGCCATCTCAATGGATCAAGCCTTGGCTAAAGAGAAAGGCCTTGTCACGATTTAGTCTCAGGATAGTCTGGTTCCATTTAATAGCCGAGCCCTAGGCAGAGTAGCTCAATCAATGTTAAGCTTCACATACATACTTGCACTTACTGTAGAAATACAATTGGAAAGACATGCCGCTGATGGTAAACAGATTACTGGGCGTTCTGAGGACATGGATTGGTTAGCTAAGTTAATCAAGAAAATCCAACTAATAGACATATGCCAATGTAACTGAGCGCCGTGGTTGCATTTTATTTTATATATTTGCATCCCACCCCCTCAAACACTATTCGAAGAGTTCTTTTCTATGCTTGCTTATGTACAAAATCTAATTTACACCTTTATGTAGTAGCACACAAGTGTTCGTTTTTGGTGTGCTTTTTAGCCATCATTAAACATAAAACCTTGAATGCTAAAATATTAGTCTGGATACTAAGCGCAGGGGCTGGCTCCTGGATCCCCAGACAATGTGTCACATGCCTGGCCCAACCTAGATCAATGCTGAAAGACATCCACCACAATTGCCACCAATTCATAAAGCACAATGCAGACCTCCCCAACAGAATACACTATCTGGTCTCAAATAGGAGAGAGAAAGTCCCCAACAGTCGGACAACATTTTAACAGGTGTCTGGGATTAATCCCATCATGAGGAAGTCATACTGAAATTCTCCACTGGCACACCCCATACCAAGTGATCCAACAGGTGCTTCGGTTGGAAACCTTCACCCCACCTTCACCTTGTCATTGACCTTGTAGAACAACTCTGGACAGGTTATTCTAGATCACTTATTATCACCCAGTCACCACCACTTTGCAAGCCATTGTTCATGAACCGTAGCTAACGTAAACAGGACTCCAGGAACTAATCAAGGTGGCCCTGCTCAAAACACTGTAGGATCAATGGAAAAATAAACACAGGGCCATGCGGCGTCTGTTGTTTAGAACTGTTCAGTTCTGCAGAGTACTATTATGTTCAATAAGGAAATTATCAGGTATCTTCACAAGGGGTGCAGACAATTCGGATAAGCATTGGCTCTGCAGCGCTTGTTGTAAGGATCAAGGCAATGACTGAATCAGGTTGCTACACACTTGGGGGGGGGAGAAACTATGCTAATGACAGGTGGCATCTCAATTTGTAGAAGACGGACTAAGTTAGGAGAATTACTGATGGACTCCATTTCCCAGCCCTTCACAGCTCAGCTGAGTGAAGTTGAAAGCCATTTTATTGTGCAGAAATCTCTCTCTCTCTCCCTGACGCAAAGAATTACAAAAATGTTAATGGGGAGGCAGGCATCCCCTTCCTGTCATTCAAGAAATGTAAACATTTTAAGCATTCCTTATGTGCCCATCGGAGCACTGAGAAGCACTGATCTGAAAGGCAGTGGGCAGCTGAATGGAATCAGGATCCATTAAGAGGATAACACTGCCTTGATGAAATGGATGCTTTCCCTTGACAAAGTTGCCCTCTCTAATCTCAGCTTCCAGACCAACCTGACACTCACATTTCTTGTGACCGTGCCAAGAATGCAGTGGTCAGCTCTCATACACACACACACACAGCCGAAAACAAAGGACTCCGATGGCCAACTCCGAAGCCCCTCTCCAGATAGCCATCCAAATTCTTTACCTACCACTGTGGCACCACCAGATCTTGAAGCCTGATTGAAAAACAATTTGTTTTTTTATCCCAGGAGGGTTTGGCAGGAGCCCCACTCGATTTAAGCACACGCTGCCAATCTTTTCCCAGGCAAGCAGAAAGCAGCCTTTTGCACAGACTGCTCTCAATGGCGTTCATAAACCAACACACACAAAAAGCAAGCCACGATCCTGTTTATAACATGGCATTGGCAACCACAGAAGATGCTAGCTAGAGCAATCTCAAGGATATAACACAAACACCGGTGTCAAATTTAGACGCAAGATAGCTGCGCAGGGGGTGGGAGGGAGGAAGAGAATCCAAAGGCAACACCCCAGCAAATTATAACAATACCTTCAGTACACGCCAAGGGGAAGAAAAAAAATCATTGATCAGTTTCATAGCCCACATCGATCAGTTTCATACCCAAGCAGTAGGAGCCTCAAAGGCAAGGAGTTGCAGAGGAAACTGCTGGGTCTGCAGATCGACACAGCTGAGGCCATTAAAGCCCCGAAGGAAAGTGGGGCATGGCACCATCCAAGGAAGTGCAGGAAGGGACTCGCTCATTAACTCGGCGACATTTCGGAGCAGTTTTGTGCACAGCTGAGGGGCGTTAGAAATACGACCGACAAGGGTGCTTGCTTGGGATCCACAGCGGGAACATGAGGAACTGGGCATCCCATGCCCTGGCTGCAGAAAATCGCAGCGTGAGAAGCATCTGCAGCTGGGCCTCCCCCTTATATTGGCCACATCTATCATCCTCAGCCAGGTAGGGGAATGGCTTGGATCCAGAATGGTGGCGAAGAGGCTCCATTTCCCCCTCCCTGCTCTGCAAGCGCTGCTCTCTCCCTCCTGTCAGTGGGAGGAGTGGGAGTCCAACTCCAGATTCTTGGGAAGCTGAAGCAAAAGGGAGCCAACTGTTCCAGGTGGTGGTGGCGGCAGGGGGGAATAACAAGAGATGGCTCTAAGCAAATGCAGGACACAGAGCGGGAAATGGAGAGGGCAGGGCAGCCTGGGCGAGGGGGAGGGAGGAAGGGGGGAGGCAAAAAGAAGCAAGCCGGAGCCACTGGGGGTGGGGGTGGGAGAAGTTCCAGGATTTGACAAACGACGAGGACGATCAAGACAAAATACGAAGAGATGGACAAGGACAGCGGGGAATAAAAAGCTGCAGCGGACACAGAAAGCATCTTAACTGACCACAACCCAGCCAGGGGCTCGGGTCGAAAGGCATGCCACGGAAGGGCGACCAAGGATGACATCTTTGGGGAGGGGTGACCCCAAACACACACAAACACACACCCCAGTTTGCTTTCCCTAGGAAGAAGAGGTCACGCAGAAGGAAATCGGAGCAGGATGAGAGGGGAAAGAAAACCAGACCAGGAGCAAAAGGGGGGGGAATGTCCATCTCCATTCCAACATTCTGCCCAAGGAGGCCGATGGAGAAATCCACCTTTTGTTCAACCCTGCTGGGAAAGGCGATGCGCCTGGAAAGCACGCAGGAAAGCACGACCTCTCCCTGGCATCCGCAGAAGCGGCCCGACTTTGATTCATTGATAGTGCAAAGCAAGGTGGGCTTACGGAGCATGCGAGGCAACATTGGCGCAGGATGGTGCCAGGGATGCGCTCCAGCGCCAAGCAAGGCCCTCCAGCAGGAAGGGGAAGGCGGAGGGGGGGGCAGGGGGGCTGGCTGGGCGCAGCAGCCCCCCAAGCCTGCGCTGGGGGGTCCCCGCGCCCCCTGCCCGCCTGACAGCTCGGTTCTTACCTCGATGTACCCGGCCAGCGTGGCCGCGGGGCCGGTGAGCCCCAGGAGGAGGAGCAGCCACCACCCCAGCCGCTCGGGGATGCCCGTCGTCGCAGCAGCGCCCGCCGCCATCCTCGCTCTGCCGCCGCCCAGGAGGAACTGCCGAGGCAGGCGCAGGGGGCGCCGTCGGGAGCCCGGGAGGAGGAGCCGCAGCAGCGCGTGGGCGTGGCCAAAAGTGGGCGCGGCTCCCCGAGCCCCTCCTTCCCTTCCAAACTGCGGAGTCCCTTCTTTTCCAAACGCGCGGCGGGCGTGGGCTATGAAAAGAAAGGCGGGACTTTCAGCCAATGAGAGGTGAGATTCTTGTTTCTTTTTCCCCCGCCCCCGTTTTCTAAGGAAACGCGCGCCCGCCCCTCTTAGCGACAGCCAATCGCAGGCAAGGGGAATATCAGCGACGTTCCATCGCTCCGTTCTGAGCGAAGTGGCCGCCGAGGCGCAGATCGAGGAGCGATTGCAGAGGGGGAGACGGGAGGGGCGCGCGGGAAGTTCCCCTCTGCAGCCCAGCGGGGCAGACTTTGCTTGCAGACATTGTTTAGTTGCGTTTTTCTTTTGCTTGGGGCGTTCCTGGGCATTTTTAGACCATGCTGCGTTTATTATTGATCTATTAATAAAAATGATTTATAAGTGATTTATAAGCATTTATTAAGTGATTGTTTTGTTGTTCTTGCTCTGTGCCACTCTAAGTGAGATGAGAAAAAAACTCCAAATAAATGACCAAATAAATAAGCACTGATGCAGCTGCAATGCAGCCCTGAAGTAAGCGAACAAACGCTCTCTGACCTTGAGGAGGCCTGCCCGACTTCCCCACCATCCCAGAATACAGCACATCAGGGCTGGAAAATGGGATGGGATTTGGCCCTAGATATACCTGATTTGCGTGTACGCTTAACGGTGCAATCCCGTGCAAGTACGTTCAGAAGTCAGTCCCATTTATTTCAGTGGGACATACTCTTAGGTCAGGGCCCCAATCCTGCCCCAACTTTCTAGTGCTCCAAGGTAAGGAAACAAGCACGGAGGTCTCCCTGACTGCCCTTCCACTGCAGGGTGCAGCACACATCCCGTTGGCACCAATGCTGGGAGAACCCGAGGGCTGGATGAAAAACTTCCTTGGGCCACGTCTGGTTTACTGGCCTTACGTTTGACACCCCTGCAATAGGGTTTCAGGCAAGGATCTTCCCCTTAACCTCCTGGACCTGCTGCCAGGGAAAGCATGAATTTTCTGCACCGAAAGCAGAGCCTCTATTCCAGAGCTTCAACCCTCCTTGGCCGGATTTGAACCCAGAGCAATGGACTTTACAAGGAGTCACATTCAGATTATCACACAATTCCTCCCTATAAGAGTGGATTGGGGATTGAGCAGCCTTCCTGCGGAGGCAATGGGATTTTGGAGATTTATTTCAAGGGGTGCTTAAGGCTCTGAATATTCTGCTTTAACAGGCAGTTGTGATAAATGGACCGTTGCGCTTCGTCCAGCTCTGCGACTCTATTATACTGTCCGGTGCTATCCAAATCGGAAGTATGTGTCCCGCTGCCTCAGCCTGCAGCACTCTGGAAATGTCAGTGAAATGCCACGCTAATGTCATGTTTTACAACGTTGCCCTGGCACAGCAGTTGCTATGCCCCACCCTAAGCATTTATTTATGGGTGCTGTGCGTTGTCACATCTGGTTTTTGGAGATGCAATACGGTTGCCAACTGACCAGGAAAAAATGTCCTGGCTTGCTCCTGTGCCTGGTTTGCAGGAAGTGGTAGCTGAAGCGTTCCATGGCATCAGGATAAGCACACTCACTTGCTAATGTCTTCAGATCTACTGTTAAAAGCACAAGAGCAGAGAGCAGTAAAAACCTTCACCAGTCATGGGAACTGAATCTACCAGTTTTTCTAGCCACTTATCACGACGATCCTGTGAGGTACGCTAAGATGAGAGAGAACGTAGAATTGGTCCCAGGTCATCGGTAAGCTTCAGGGCTAAGCAGGCCTTGGTCATCCCTGTTCTAAACAGACATCATTGTCATTGTCTGCCAGACAACACAGCCCGCTGGGCACTTGGGCCATTATGTCAGTTGCAAAGACGGGCAGCAGAAGTGGATGAGGCACTTGCAGTTTCTTCTAGTGAAGTCACTGACGGAAGCAAGCTGTTGGCTAGTCTCTGTTCTCTTTTAAACACCTCAGCTGAAACAAGGAGGCAATCGGGTCAGTCTTTACAAGGTCGTTTTATAGGAGCACTTTAATTAAGACTCCTGATTGAATATTGGCATGGAAGGTGATATCATTTGCAATCATCCATGCAGGCGAGACAGGCGAGAGACAGAGCCAAATCAGATGACGGGAGTTTGAAAGCAGCCCGAAACAAGCGGGGCATAAGAAGGGCTCTTGGATTAACTCTCTAGTTAATGTCAAACAATCTACAGGCTGGATGTGGCACCCAGAAGCAATTTATCAAGCCCCAGTTACAATTAAACTCTCTCAGTGTGATAGTTGGGCCCTCATATCTTGAAATTATGAGATGTGTACCTGTTCTTTTCTGTCATGTGCAGCTAATTAGCTTCTATGTGAGAACGAAGTGCTTATTTCTGGCTATCATCTGCTTAATGATGTCACTTCCTGCTTAATGATGTCACTTCCTGCTTAATGATGTCACTCAGTAGGCACCATGACTGCTATTCAGTTCACTACATGAAACGGGCTCGATGCCCCAGCTCTGGAACGGAAGGACAAAGTTCGCCTTGTTAACAATGGAAGGATATGACCTCACCCGAGTGACGGTTGCCAAGGTTTCCATTAGGAAGTGGACCAAAAAAAAAAAGGAGCAGAGAGGGGACTGCTTAAAGAGAGGTGGATTTCCGATAGAACGTTGCATAAGTTACAGGTTTGCATAACTATTTCCTGACTGAGGACGATGAGACTGTGAGGACCATTGCCATCCTTTAGCCAACAAGGCCTCAGAATTGGTGTTTCCCAGCATGCACTGCTGGCATGCACTGCTGTCAGTGCCTGCTGGGAAAAAGGAGCTGCAAGAGGTTACGCGGCAGAAGGGCAATGTGCGCCTGCAATCTCTCTCTCCTCCATCCCCCCATTGGTCACTTTCAACAGTAAATGCCCATGATCATTGTTGCTATTGGAGAGGATGTGCAATTGGAGAAGATATTTGGACTGGATCCATTCCACTTACGTTGCCTACATTTACTGCAAGGTTCACTTCGGCGTCGCTGCTGAGGATAATTGTAGGTAAGGACCCTTCTTCCACCGGAGACGATTCGTCTGCCTGGAGGATTGAAGGCTATTGCAATTATAAATGATGGCTTAATGGCAGCGCAAGATAATAAAAATGAATTCAAGCCTGTGCGGATGTGTGTTATGTGGGATGCAGGAGAGGACTTTGGAAAGAAAGGATGCATTGTCAAGGAGGAGTGAGGCAGCACCCTGAAGGGATGGCCAAAGAGGTGTGTGCAAGCAGGGACCTGCTGCAGTGATCTTGGAGGAGACTGTCATGGGGGAGGAGTGCAGTATGAGTGTAGAGGCAGTATGGTGTAGAGCAGTGGTCTGGGAACAGGGGTAAATTACCCCAAATGGGGTAAAAATGGAATTCCTGGGGGTAATGGATGGTCGCGCTGCTGAGACACAGCCGGGCATGCATATGAATCTATATGCATGCCCGGCTGTGTCTTGGCAGCGCAACTGTCCATTACCCCCATTCTGGTTCTGTTGCTGGCTGGCTGGCTCCGTTTTGTTTTGTTTTGTTTTGCTCTGCCGACTTTCACTGGCCGGCAAAACGCGCCCCAGACTACTCTGCACCTGCTCTGCTTTTCACACCATGGCAGTTTAGAGCACGTGGACACAGCGAGGAGAGCGGCAGAGCGGCGGCGCGTTGGACCTGAGCAGCAGCGGAGCAGAGCGGCAGTGAAGAGGCAAGCCAGGGACGGCTGGGCATCGGAGGTGAGGGAAGGCACGCGTCTTTCCCCCACCCCCACCTCCGTTGCCCTGCCGGGGCACGCGTCTTCCCGCCCCCTCCGTTGACAAAATCAAATCTAACTAAGCAGGTTAGATATTTACAATAAGAGTAAGATTAAAAAATATTTAAAGAACTTTCCTAACTCTCCCAAACCCTTTACAACTTCATATTTACATAGCATTAATTAAGCTCATTAATTAATCAAATAAAAAGCAATGAGTTCCAATATGTAATTTTTTTTCTTTTGTTCTGGCGCGGGGGGGGGGGTTAACGTCGGCATATCTGAATATATTTTGGGGTAAAAGGTAAAAAAGTTCCCTGACCCCTGGTGTAGAGGTTAGAGCGGGGTTTCTCAAACTGAGCCAGGGCCCACTTGGTGCATCATGACCTGATGGCAGGTGGGTCACGGAAAGCTGGGAGCTGCCATCTTAGAAGCTGCAGATCTTCCTCTTGCTATATTCCCTTTGTGAGTGTTAATAGCCTGAATTTCCAAGTGAGGGTGTTTTTTTTTTAATTGTTTTTAGTTCAGGGCTTTGACATCATATTTTGTCCTAATCTTGCTTTCTGTCAGGGATGTTTCATGGTTGTACAATTGCTGCATGCCAATTTGCATTTCAAGAGGGCCATTTTATTATGTTCCAATGACAGCACTTCCTGCTTGATGATGTCACTTCCTGCCACAACGGCACTTCCAGGTTAATGACATCACTTCCGGTGGGTCCCAACACAAGTACCATTGTAAAAAGTGGGTCCGGGTCTAAAACCACTGCTCTAATCCACATAATAGATAGTACAATTATTTGCAAAACAGGAACATGCGGCAGAAGAAAACACTCTAAGTGAAAAAATTTAAAGTTTGTATAGGCTTAGCAGGTGGGGCAAGGCTATGGGTTGTGTCATGATCCTGTGCTTTAAATTTACCACCACACCACTGAATATAGCCCCAGGCGTGGGATTTTGTGGTTTTGTTTTGTTTTTTCTTTCCACCCAGTTCTGGGAAGATCAAACCCCCTTCAGGTCTGATTCAGGGCTCTCCATTCAGACATTATGGGGCTAACCTGTGCCGACAAGCCCCTTTCCCCTTCGAGCCTGCTGAAGTCACCTTTTTTTATTGTTCCTCTTCATTTGTTGGTCTGCTTACTCATTTGAGGCACAGCAAAGGGTGTGATAATTGATAACAGATGACACACAGGAACACTAGAAAACACAAATCACCACCACAGATTCAGCAAGCCTGGTTTGCGAGGGAGGGCACTGTGTTTCGAGATGGTCAGGAATTTAATCTCTTAGAACAGCACGGGGGAGGTGGCTTTTTGACTTTCCTCCCCTAATGTTGCTTTGCAGCAGTGTTCCCTCTGTTCTTGATTAACTGAGGCTCTGTAGGATTGGACTGCCATGTTTGGGAGGGAGGACTGGGAATGTAATCCAGAACTGGACACTGTAACGTGGAAGGTCTTGCAAACTAAGCCCTTCTGAGTTACAGTGTCCAGTTCTGGATTACATTCCCAGTTCTCCCTCCCAAACCTTTATCCCACACTACCTTGCAAGTTCATCACAGGCTTGCTAAGCAATTCCTGATGTTCCTTATTGTGCAAGGAGACATATACCCTGGAAGGAGTGGGTAGCACTTGTACTATATATCTTAAAACTGTAAGCAACCTCTCTACTCAGGGAGATCAGCCTTGGCTGTTTTCATCAGGCAAAGAAAGCAATGTGTCAGATACCAGGAAAGATGAAAAGGGAAGGGCTGTTCATATCTCTAACTTACTGGTGGAAGGGAGGAACCATCTACAAATGGGACTTTCCCCCCAGAGAAAAGTTGCAAGGTTCTCTCTGTCCTCCAGTGATGCAAAATTCCTCAGATGATGAATCGGGATACAGAACTTTTCTGTATCCGCTCCTCTCTGCTACAACATCTGACTTGAAATACATTGGTTTAAAAAAAAAACACCTTTTTTTTTTTTGGTGCGTTGAATTCTTTGCAGCAGTATTGGCTGACAAGTCCTCAGTACAGTATTTGTAACAACAAAAAAGAGCTTGGCCCTTGGTGCTTTCCGGAAGAATTCACTAGATATTTGGGCTCGGGGAACATCTGTTTCACCAGCAGCGGGGAATAAATGACGACACAGAGGCAGCGCAGAAAGGGAATTGGCATTTAAGACAGACTTGTCAATGAGATCTCTTTCAAAGAAATGAATTACAAGAAGTGTTCTGATTCTAATTTTTACTGATGTGTTTCAGTCATTTGTCAGGGTCCCGGAGGTCTGCAGACGCAGATGTAGCTTGCTTCTGAGTAATAAAAAGTCCTGAGGAGAAGCCTACAGAGGTTTGCATGTTCTGTTTAAAATGCAAATAGCTGGTAGTTAATTCTTCATTGGGGATCTAACAGCCTGACTCTTGGAAGTGTGCTTCTACAAAACCGGTGGTGGTGGGGGACCTCATGAAATGAGCAGCGGTAAAACAAGCCTCCTGGTTTAGGAAGTGCACTGCGATTTAGTGCTTTACCAGTAGCCCTTGAGCACTAGGATCTTAAGGAGCGCCTTGCTGGATCAGGCCAAAGGCCCATCTAGTCCAGAATACTGTTTCCCATAGTAGCCCACCAGCTGCCTCTAGGCAGTCCACATGCCGGAAAGGCATTCTTCATTCACATCATTATCCCCCTGCAACTACACGGCATTCACACACACCAACCCAAGCTATTTGCTCAGACTGTGGAAGCAAGCCTCAGGCAACTGTTATATAGCAATATATAACAATCTATAGGGCAATCTCAGGCAATCTATAGGGCAGAAGATTTAGCCGAGAGGGTTAATGCCTCCGTTTGCCTGAAGATAACAACTGAAGATCTGAAGGTCGTGAGCTCGGGACTGCCGGAAGTCTCTGTGAGTGGCAGACCTTGCAAACTGCAGCTGATTAAAAGCTGAGTTCCAGCTGCCTCATGGGAGGAGGAGTGTGCTGAAGTCAGCTGCGTCTCTGGTGGGAGCAGGGAAGCCTCATCAGCCAGCAGAAGACAGACGGGAGGCTAAGAAAGAAGGCTAAATCCAGAAAGAAAGATCTGTATGAGTGATGTTCTTGAAAGACAGAACATTTCTGTAAATTGTAAAAACCTTCAGGTTTATGAATAAAAGTCTGCCTATGTAAACCGCCTTGAGTTAACAGTCACTAGAGAAATCTAGTGATCTTAAGAAAGGCGGTATATAAATACATGTATTATTATTTTTATTATTATAAGCCCAGCTAGGCCTCTGTTAGTTCACCTGGGCTGCAGTACCAGTTCTGGCCATTATATGGGTGGCGCTACACTGCACAGAAAGAGCAGGCTGACTGTCTCCTCCCCACTTCCTGTCTGTTCACCTCTTATTTTTCTGACCCAGTGAGTGCAGATGGAGGAGGACAGGGTAGCAGCCTCCAGGTGCGGAAGGGACATTTGGTGATGCACTTCAGGTTCTGAATACTCTCAAGCCACCCTTATGTAAACTGGAAGTCTGTCCAGTAAAAAGGCAGATCACAACATCTGAGATAACCACACGGTGCTGGTTCACTTCAGGGGGTGTACGGCCTGCAAGGAACGTTGGCAAGTGCCGTCTTTATTTCTTTTCCCACTGCACGACCAACGGCACCTGCCACAATGCCCCCTCCTCCGCCGCTCCAAAAGATGCAGGCGTCCTGTCCTCCTTCATGCACTCCCAAGGGCCACGCTCCCGAGACGCTACTGCCTCCTCTGAGCACCACCACAAGGCTTGCGTTGCGAAACAATCTATTAAAAAGTGGGTTTAAAGTAATGAATTGCACACCTGCTGCGTGCGAATGATTCACACAGGCCTTTTTAGCTGGCGGGTATCAGGATACTTTATGACTATTTACAGTGCATTCTTCGGTGTTTGTTTACGAAACATTTATTTCCATCCCATAAATGATACGCAGAAATAAAAGAGAGATCGGGCTGCACAACCTCAGATGAACCCATTATTCTTGCTTAGAATGCTTGCTTAGTATATGGATATTCTTGTTTAGTACACACACACACACACACACACACACACACACACACAGCGAGAGAGAGAGAGAGAGAGATTCCTCTTTCATAGTTTTCCTACGGCCTGGATTTTGAGAGCACAAGCAGAGTCTTGCTGGCTCTTGTTTTCCATCTAATTTAGCATCCTTCCTCCCCTAAACACCTAATTAGAGGTCTCCAGGAAGTCCATGAAGGCAACAGCTCTCTTCCCTCTGTTGTCACTCTACTAGCAACTGGTAGGATTATTAACCTGGTCCATGGTTAATATCTGATAGACTTTAAGTCTTTCTCCTCCTCCTCTTCCTCCTCCTCCAATAGGGTGGACATCTCTTCCGGATTGGCCAGAAGGTGGCATGCCGAAGGCTGCCCTTCCCCATGAGTGACATGCCAGCCTCTACTCTTCCACGCTTTGGACTGGAAAAAGATAGGGATGAAGTAGAACAGAAAGTGTGGAGAAGTGGCGGAGATGCTCTAGCCACTGCTCTCCTCCACATCCCACTTCTACTCTGCCCCCTTCCTTCTGCAATTCAGTGAGTATGTGAGTAAGTAGGTAGATGAACGTCAGCACTCCCACCAATCTGGTGCCTGAGGCATCTGCTTTAATCGGCCTCATGCAAGGGCCAGTCCTGGGTGGTGCAAGAATTCTGAATCGCACCATATCATGCTGCAACTAGGAGCTCACGTTTTCAAACACTCCCATAAGACTCAGGATGGTCTCCACTACAAACAGATACACATTCAGTGAAACATACGCAGAAAATAGATACCCACACGCCTCCCTTTCTGGAAACTAGAAACGACACCCTAGCCTCACTTTATCTGTGCGTGCACATTCCACAGCAATGTTCACTGACTTGACCATGGTTTGGCTTCCACCAACTTAAAGGGAAGAGTTGGTTTGAGGTGGATGCCCAGATGCCTTAGCTATGCCACAGGCTTCTACCCAACACACGCAGCATCAATGTGCTTTGAGGACAAGCATGAAGGGGGTAGTGTAGATAGTTGGCTTCACAGGTGCTCCTAAGTCCTGCAGTCCAATCCCAGGTACATACACCCATCTGAACCCACTATCAGTACACAGCAGAGTTCTTTCCTTAATTCCCACTGTGTCTCTCCCTCCCTGAGCCTTAGAACTCCACTTCTCCAGCAGTCATCTTCTAAAGAACCGAACCGGCCTCGCTGCAAAGAAGAGTCAAACAGCAACGTAATCCGAATATAATAGAAAACGAAAGCCCCCTGGTGAGAGCTAAGGCGAGGGTTTTTAAAAGCACCTAAGCCACTCAGAGGCACAAATCTCATTTGCTTTCCATGGCACGTGCATGTCAAACAGCTAAAGCTTGAATCGGCAGCTGGACCATGTCCGGACTTCCATCAGGCTGGTGCAGCCACCGCCTTGAAACCGTCTGCTCAGAAACTGGACTCCTTGCAAGTAAGGCGGGTTGTGTGCTGCGATTGACCAGGGGAGTTACAATGCCCAGGGGGTTGCAAGCTGACTTTCAGGGGGGGCCACACGGAGCGAATTTACTACCGTGATGCGTTTGTACATTTAAAAAGTTGCATTTTTGCAACATTTTCAGGGAACCTACAGGCAGAAAAGTGTGTTTTTGAAAATAAATAAATTTCAAGGTGTTTCCACATACCTGAAAAACAGCTATTGCATTTGGTAACCTATGTTAGTCTACATGCATGTTTTACAGGCACAATGCTGTCACTTCCTGCTTAATGGCATCACTTCCAATTCGGGGTATGTGTGTTCCTGACAGGTACGTAAAAAGTAGGTCCCCGTGCTAAAAAAGTGGGGAACCACTGCCTTGTAAGGTCTGCCTTACGCTCCACCATGGATTTAAATATGGTCAATAAACAAACCCTGAACTACACACATAGAATCCAGCCATGACATGTAACAGTATTTCTCGTGGGCAATATTTGTTATTGATGTGGTTTTATTGATCCCACGATTGCACATACTTTTGGACACCCGCCACAAAAGACTGGCTATAAATAAGAACTGGATTCGTTTCCAAACTGACTTCCCTTACATAAAGCTTGAGGGACTTTTGTTTAAAAAGGTAAGAGTTTGGAGGGAATTAGCTGGGGACTATTAAACCACACATTCAGCCATAACTGCCTTAATGATGTTTTCTGATTGATAACACTAATATAATTAATATTCCTTGCGAAGAGGAAAGAGAAGCACTTTAGCAAAAATTTGAGAACCCATCAAGGAGAAAAGCTTCATTTGCTTTTATAGTCCTTTGGTCATAATATTCTCTCTGTTCAAAAAGGATGATGAAACGCAATCCGGTTGAAGCCTGATGGCATTGCTATGGCGTGCAAATCATGAGAGACCAGCAAACCGCCATCTGCAATGGCGCACTTCCTCGTTCCTCCAGCGCATGGATAAGGAACTGCTGTTAGTAGAGGAGCAAGCAAAGTGGGTGCGGAAGGGTTAAATGTTTTCTGCTTCAGATTTTAGGTAACAAGATACTAACTCAGAGAAAGGACATGACAAAACCGATGATGGATTATACAATTTTAATGCTCAAACTCCAGAGCTTCCTTCATACAAACAGCCATTACCCACATGAATAGTTCCAGTAAAGTTAAATTTTTCATTTAGCAATTATTCATTTAAGGATTGTGCAGAATCAGAAATGCACGCCACACCATTTCTTTTCAGGAAATGCGACTCCTCC
The DNA here is from genome assembly GCA_029204185.1 of Lerista edwardsae. Classification (NCBI taxonomy): domain Eukaryota; kingdom Metazoa; phylum Chordata; class Lepidosauria; order Squamata; family Scincidae; genus Lerista; species Lerista edwardsae. The sequence goes on along the minus strand of JAJKFI010000102.1, from coordinate 1,952,799 downwards.
AACACACACACACACACACACACACACACACACACGGCCTGGATTCTACTATGACTCATGCTGCAGTTCAGCGATGCAGCATTCCTGGCAGAGCACAAGCTCAATTTGAGACCCAAATCTGACTGTATCGTATCTTTCCTAAGAGGCTTGATTTCTACCCAACACCATGTAATTTACAAAGCACATTACAAAGGACACAAACAGATGCAGATCGAGGAATCAGGGCTCAGTCCACATCGACCAATGCCCAGCTAGAAAGATGTTAGGAAATATATTATATTGTGCACATTCTTGGTTGCTATTGGAAATTCACTGCTCCCCAGTATAAATGTGAAGACAACAAACTTCAGCAGTCCAATGCTTGTTCTGTGCTAAAGCAATGGCTTCTATTTTTACATATTTATAGATTCACATCCTGCCTTTCAATCAAAATAATTACCATGGAGGCTTACAATAACAATGGATGTTAAGGGAAAGCCACACAGGAGCCCCTTAGACCTCTAGCCAATGCCTCTGCTTGCTTCGCCACAATTTTTCTTATGTTCCTGGCAGCCTCCAGGGCACGACCAGTTGGAACAGAGTCTTTTTCTGGCCTCAAGGGGGAAGCAAGCACCTGAACATACTCCATTCTCTCACGGATGGTGCGAACCAGGTTATTTTTTTCTTGTCATAGTGCTATAAGTTACACCATTCATCTTCTGAGTTTCAACTGTTTGATGTATTATAATACTTCTTTTATAATTGGATCCATCTGGGATCGGACCTAGGCATTTCTGAATGTGTGGATTCTTTCATTCTAAATACAGAAAAGAATTGTCATTTATTTTCTGCTATGTTACAAACTACCAACAATTCATGTTGTTACTTAATATCTACTTATGAAATTGGTATGGTAAAAGTATAAAAAACAAGCAGTAGAAAAAATCTTAATATATTCATTTTTTATCAAAACTTCCACTTATTATTAGGAAGAAACATTGCTGTTGTTCAAACCAAGAGAAAGATACACATTGACATAGGATTGCCTGGTTTATTACCAAGTAAAAGCCAAGCTCACACATAGACAGGCCTCCATTCTCCATCAGTCAGGATATCTGAAGACACAATGTTCATATCAGACTTCCTCCAACCAATCCATTAAGAGATGGAAAGCTTAGTTCATCTCATCTCATCAGCCTCCCCACTGACACAGCCTAACAGTGGCATTCACCGTGCTTTCAGGTGCCCGATAAAATAATAATGATTTCCATTTATACACCGTCTTTCATCTCAAGGAATTTCTAAGCGTGCAACTGCCAACTGGGCATGCTCAGAAATCTTTCAGAAGCTGAACAGCAGCCATGTCTAAAGCACAAGGGCAACACCTTGAAGATAAATCTGACTGAAAGCATCTTATGATCGAGGAAGGCAGAAAACGTAAGGATGTCTCGGGAGGTATGCAAAACCAAACAAGGAATGCTAAATGAAACACCCAGAGAATGGAAACCTTTTTCACACTGGGACCCACTCTTTAGGTACAACAATCTGTCGGAACCCAAACCCCCCCAAGATCAGAAGTGATGTCATTAAGCAGGAAGTGACATGATTGCACCTGTAAAAAACATGTAGGTAAACTAATAGTTTACCAAATAAGCTCACAGGCCGCCAGGAGGTTGCAGCCCCAACACTAGGAACCACTGTGATATAGTGTCATTTTTAAAAAATGTTAAAAAATTTGGAACCCACTGACATAAACAGCCCTACTCCCAATTTTAGCCTCCAGAGAGGCTCTCTAAGGTGGTTCACTACAGAGTTATAAACGAAAATGCAAAAATAAAAAATAAAAAATGTAACACACACAAATAAAACCAAACGCAGGTCAACAGAATCCAAGAGCAGCTGGAACACGAGAACTATCATCTCAATGGGGTGGAAGCCACTGAAACATGCTTAGCACAGAAGATCAATGAATTGTTTGCAACACTGGGTTGAAAAACTAAGCCAGATATGGAAGGTGCTTATGGGGAATCACAGGGTGGGCGACAGAGGCTGCCCCACCCAGGCTGCATTGAGCCCTGCAGGCTTTGCACCGCCCTCCCCAAAGAGGATCATGATGATTTTTGCAGAATCATTCCCAGCAATGGTCGTTCTCAAGCTCATTATCTCCCCCCTCCCTGTAGAGGGCGCTAGTTTTTTTTCTCGCCCTACCCCAGAGCGACAATGGAGGACATAGAGAGGATGCTGGTGATTGGTGGGCAGTCTTTACAGCAGAATGAGAGCTCCGCTATGATTGGTGGACGGGGGTCCTTGAACGATGGAGGCCCGAAAGCAATGGGGTGGGGGTCCCCACTCCTAGCAGATTTCACCCCCTCCCCTCTCAGCTGCGCGCTGTGTCTGCCGTGGGCTTCCCGAAGATGTTTTTGGCGTCATCCGTCCGAGGCGGCGTGACTGCGGGCCAATCAGCGCGCCGCCCTGACGGCTGTTGCTAGGCAGATTATGATAATGAGCCACACGGCGGACAGCCCCCCCCCCGCTCTGCAGCTACCATTGTGAGGTGAGGACAGGTGGGCGGGTTTGAGCCGCGGTGGAGTCCTGGGAGCCGGTCTGGACACGACACCGTCACCGAACCCCCTCAGGTAACACGATGGGACAGTCCGGGGAGGGCGTTTGGCGGAGAGTTCCCTCCAGGCCCCGCCGAGGGTTTTTTGGGGTTGTCGTTTTAGTCGCACCCAAGATGGCGCCGGGTCCGGGACAAACCGTTCGCTCCTACGGGTGGGGGAGGAGGCGCAGGGCGCTGCCATTCCCCCTCCCTGCCGGAGAGGTACAGTCCGCTCCCCCTCCCCCCCGCCCTGATCGGGATACCCCATCCGCCCCGGACAGGGGGAGGGAAAGCTGCCCCCGTATGGGCCTTCCCCCCCTCCCCGCTTGGTACAGTCCGGGCCCCGGCACCTCGCCGCAGAAAGCGGGGGTATCGAAGCCATTTTAATGCCCCCCCTCTGCTTCCCCAGCGTTCTGACTCTTCCCACCCCACCCAGGGCGGCTCTTTCTCCCCCACCCCGTTGGATTAGCCTCCGCCACAGCCGGCTTCTCGAGTCCTTTCCCTCGTGCTGCGGTGCAAGCCTGCTTCGTCGTCTTCACCCCCCACCTCCGTCGCCCAAAGTGGTTGGGGCGGCCCGGGATGACCGTTGGGCGCGAGCCGTTGGGGCCGTTAACGGCCTCGCACTGCCGGGGGGTGGGGGTCGGAGCCCGCTTTCCTTTGATTGGCTGCGAGCCTTCGCGTGCCCCTTTCTCGCATTAGCCAGCTCGGGCGTGAGGGGGGGGTGTCCCTCCCCCCCCCCGCGCAGCGGCTCAGCCCCGAGGAGCGTCCAATTGCGAGGACAGGGGAAGAGGCTGGAGAAGTCACCCCTCGCCAGTCGCTCCTTCCCTGCCTCTGTGCAGACGAGCGCCTTGTCACGCGTCTCACACTCCTTTGGCAGTCTGCACGTGTGAAACAACAAAACACGCCTTTTTTTCCCCGTTCCCCTTTGGCCAGGCTGAGGCAAATGGCTGAGCTCCCCCATCTCAGGCTGTTCCACCCCTCACTGGCAGCTGAAGAGTGACAAAATGTGTTGTTGTTTTTTAATGTCTTTATCCATCAGTTTTTATATACCGCTTTTCCACAGAAAGCTCACCAAGCAGCTTACAAGCAAGAGAAATACCTTAATCAATCAATCAAAAACTTTTATTGGCATAAATATCACAGATAAAAAATACATCTGTTGCCGAAATTGGCTTAGAATAGTTTCTATCGTGGGGGATGCATTTAAAAAGGCAAACAACCAAACGAGAGGGTATGAGGATCATGTTTATTTACATCTGAGCAGCCGGACCAATCCCTCCGGAAAATTAGGGAGAAAGGCAAAAAAATATACATTACAAGCACTTTTATACCCCCCTCTTCTTCTGCCCCAAATACCTGCTTGGTTGGAAATCACATCATAGGGGCTGGCACACGAGGTGCTCTGAACTAATTGGGCTTTGAAAATGCCGTGACAATTTCGATAAGGGAAGAGGCTCTGCTAGCTTGAACCAGCACCTAATCTATTGTGAGGCCTAGCAGCCCTGGATGAGAACAATGGAGGCAAAGAGAGAAAATAGTTACATACTTTGGCAGCTTAAGACAAGTGACTAAGCATAAGACTTAAGATGGCTGCACTTTGGTAAGTTGGCAACACATGGGACCCAGGCACATCTAATCAGTTACACTAAACAGAAATCTAATGGTTATTATACCCAGTGGGGAATCAGTATTTATATACCGCTTCTCCCCAAAAGGTCACCAGGCAGCTTACAAGCAAGAAAAATGCTTGTAAATCAATCAGTATTTATATATTGATTTTCCACAAAAAGCTCACCAAGCAGCAAGATAAAATAATGATCAAATGGCTCCTTGTCCCAAAAGGGCTCACAATCTTTTTAAAAAATATATATATTTTTTTCTTTATGCCTGCCTTCCTCCAAGTTGCTCAGGGTGATAGACGTGGATCCTTCTGTTCTCACAACAACCCTGTGAGGTTTTATATTTATGTAAAAAAAAAAAAAAAAAAGTCTTACCCCCCAAAACCCTTCCACACCTACTGGGGCTCCCAATGTGGTTATATGACATGGGGATGTTTGTGAGTGCAATTACGTCCTTTAAGACTTCCACATGCAATCTTTCTGACATAACTGAAGATACATGCACAAGCTTTGACACAAGATAAGATCCTAAGGCATGGTCTGAGGGCAAATGATAGCTGGTTTGCCATGCATACACTTCTCTTCTAAACACCTAGCAAAATATATTTAAAAAGCAACAAAAAAAACCCATATGATGTTGAGGTAAGAGTGTCATCTCCCTGGTGCTTTAGTATCGTTTACCATTTTTCTTTAATTACTGTGTTGCTTTTGAACAGCTTGGTTCCTTTGGCCACATGGTCTCAGCATCTGCGATGTAAGGTTGCCATGGCAACTGTGGTACCCCACGGCAACCAGCCCTTGCACTGCAGAAACTGAGGCATGCATGTCAGTGGCAGAATGGAATTGATAAAATAAGCCATTTCATGTATTTAAAAATCCCAATAATCCATTCTGGGCCTGCTTGTACTTATGCCCGTTGCAGGCTCTAAGGCACTACCACCAGTATTCAGACGAACCTAGGGATGCATGCCATCTTGTAGAAGTAGTACCCAGAAGCTGCAGTACAGTGTCCTGAGTTGTGAGCCCAGCTGTGCAAATGTGCAACACAGTTGCATCCTGCCATATGCATCATTCAGGCACAGAGGGTTCACGAACAAAGTAACATAATCACCTAAAGAAACTTGGGTTCACCCCTCTTTGGCTTGTGAAATTTCACCAGCTGCTTCCTCATCCTTTTCTTTGCAGCCTTAAACTCTAAAACCTGCTTTCAAATGCAGAAAACTAAGATTGTCAGGATACCATATGCTGCAGGTAGCTGGTAAAAGCCCTGGTAAAGGAGGGGGTGCTTGATAGTATATATAGCAGTGCTTCTCAAACTGTGGGTTGCGAGCTGATGTCAGGTAGGTTGCCGTAAGCTGGGGCAGTCTTCTTGGAAGCTGCCGACCTTACTCTTGCTATATTCCTTTTGTGAGCATTAACAGTTTGAATTTTCAAGTAAGGTTTTTTTTAAAATGTATTTAGTTCAGTACATACATACATTTCTGCCCTAATCTTGCTTTCTGTCAGAGATATTTCATGGTTGTGCAATTGCTGCAGTCCAAGAATGCCAGTTTGCATTCCAGAAGTGTCATTTGATCATGTCACAGTGATGGCACTTCCTGCTTGATGATGTCACTTCCAGCTGTGACATCACTTCCAGATTAATGACATGGTGGGTCCTGGCACGAGTGCCATTCTAAAAAGTGGGTCTCGGTCTAAAATGTTTGAGAACCACTGATATATAGGACCCTTTTTATTCTCATCAACAATTATCACACTAAAATGTGAACTTTGATTATAAATGTCTGTACCAGCGCCAGTACTGTTGGTATGATAGCCCTTTTGGTCATTTGGCTGGTGTGGTGGCAATTTTGTCCCATTATAAGCATTGCTTTGTCCGTGTAGCCTGTTGTCAAATTGAGCAATGAGCAGGATAAAAATATCTTTCATTTACAGGATTCATGTGGGGTTGGTGACACATCTGTATTGCTGGTGTCTGTTTTTATATTAAATGTTATTAACCTGCTGACTGTTGTTGGATCCATGCAAAATAAGCCCTATGTGATTTCCTTCGTATTAACTTTCCCTGTAGTCGTCAAGCACCTTTCTAATGCGTTTCTGGCCACCTGCAGTCTTTGCCAGCTGTGCAAGTGAAATTGTAAGGAATTTTGTTGAGGCAGCTGCAGAGCCAGGCTCTTTTTAAGATCTAGGATTTATTTATTTTTTATCCACGGAGGACATTAATACATCCGCTTGCCAATTTTGTGTGCCACAGAAGTAATAAAAGAAGGGTGAGAGGTTGTTGGAGAGTAAATGAAAAATGTGGATTTCTGCAGTAAATAGTTACCTTTTTTCTTTGGCAGATCATGTGCAAGTGAGATAGGTAGTTGATGTAATTACATTTTTGAATCGTGTCTGATTATTGAAGGGAAATTGTTTCTATCATTGCCCATTCTGGCTATTCGAATGCCATGATTTTCTCTCCCAGTCATGAAATTATTATGAAAGTAATGAGAAGCAGGGTATGTCTGAGTAACAAGTTACGTTTTGTCTGTGAAGCTGAACTGGGCAGGATTATGTCACAGGATTATGCCTGGGCCGCTGTATTGAATTTGAAAGTTGTTATCGTATAGCGCACTATGTTACGTAAGTCTGTTTGGCAGCAACCCTGTTGCTGCCGGACTAGAACAATCAGCCTTCCTCCACTGTGTTACAGGGAAGCACATCAGTGATGGTTGCAAATTTGGTGTGTTTTCCCTGTGGCAGCCACAGGTGAAGTAGAAAAAGTTCTCCCCTGGGTACAGGGCAGTAATTGAGATACTTCTCCATTGTGAGTAGCAGCCTTCAAATTAATGATGCCGGTCCCATCTAGCTAAATTGCAAAAGTTCAACATTGCATCACAATCTAAGGTGACCAAGGAACAGAATCCAGGTGAGGTTGTGCAGGGATGGAATGGCTGTAAAGAGGCTTTAATTTTGGACACCGATGTGGAGGTAGGAGGGAGGTGCTCCCAAGTTTCACGCCGATGCTAACGGTCTTCAAGTTTGCACATCATTTACTTCCTCATAAATGAATGACTGCAATTCATTCCCAGCTGGAAAAGTCAAGCACTGGCCTTGGGGTCAGTGTTGTAGTGAGGCTGAAACTGACCGCCATTCCTAATACTGGACAGCCTTGATAGCGCTAACGTGGATCCTCTGAAGATTCAGCACATCTCTATGTGCAGCATGCAAATTGACTGGCCAACCCACTCACCCACCCCCGGTTCTATTCAATACATGAATGAGCCTTATATACCATACCTATCGTAATAGCAGGATTTTTGCTAGTAGTAGCAACATAATATTATTTCAATGGTCACATAGTTCAAAGACAAGCGATACAGAAGGAATCAACCAGTTAGAACCTCTAGCTTGGGTATATATTTTTTATTTTTTCACTGAATATTGTTTCCTTTATAAAATGCCCGACTACCTAATGTAGCTAATATAGCAACAGACTTCCCTGTTGGAACTGTATGTCTATGAACCAGCAGGCTTTTATTTCTGTCCTCCTAATGAAATGTACATTTCATGGCCATACACTTCGTGATTGCTGCCATCCAGCCAAAAGCTACCACTGCCAGAGCCTCTTATAGCAATAAGTGGCCTTGATGGAGAATTCAAAGGGGCAGCAGTTGTGACCCCGAAGTCAATGAGGTGATGAACCTGGAACGCTTTCCAACACTTTTTTATTTTTGCCCAAGACTCTCAAAGAACTACCGTCCGCTATACTTCCGGCGATAATTAAGCAAAGTGTGGGATGTCGCCTCCTTCAGGCATTTGTGGGGCCACTTTTAAGCACAATGAGCCACTTTCATCTGAAAAGCTGCACCACGACCCACAGCATAATTTGTACAAAATGTAGTCATCTGGCTTGCAGTGAAAGGCAGTATTCAGGCCCCCGAAGCAACAGCATTTAGTCTTTAGCAATTGCTGAGGTTCCTGCAAGGAACCAGAACCTGCATGCCTGCTCTTCTGTATCCTAGGGCTAAATAACGCAAAGCAGTGCTTCCCAAACATTTTAGCACCAGGACCCACTGTTTAAAATGACTATATACTGCCAGGGGCTACTGCCTGGGTGAGTATTTCAAGGACATTTCCCCACCGTTTGTGATGCGGTTCTTCTCATTGAACACTTTGCCACTAAAGAGTGGTTTGATGCAAGGGTGGTCACCAGGGGACTGTAACAAGGCCTGTAGCCCGAAACATCTACCAGCTGGCCAGTCTGAAAGGCCTGATGGATTGACCTGTAGTCAGAACGCTCTGCTGGTTACAGAATCTCTCAGGCCATGTTGGCTGACAGCCCCTTGCAGGATTCTGGGCATCCTCTCAGGCAGCAAAGGCAGGAGGTCAGAAATGGCATGTCCTCTCAGTTCAGATTTGTCACATTATTGGAACGATCCAGCAAACTGAAGTTGCAGTTTTGTTGCAACAGGCTGTTGAAATGGCAACAAGACATAACTTCAAGTTCATACTACCTATTCACTAGATGTTAAGATTTGCATCAGAGATCCTTCTCTGGGTACCCTAACCAAATATTAGGTGGGTGGTAATTGAGGAGTCTTTTCAGCAGTTGCACCCCATCAATGGAATAGTCCCCTGTCACATTTGGGAGACCTACATTAGTCAAACTGAGGCCCCAGATCAAACTATCTTAGAGCGCAATCCTAACCTGGAGTTAGGCCGTCACAGACAGGCCAGCACACTTTGGACAGCACAAGGGACATCATAAAGTATGTTTGGACCACTCTGAGTCAGAGAGGCCAGCACACAGACGTGCGCCATCCTCCCTGACTCCAAATGTGCTGTACGGTGTCCCTTGTGCCAGCCAAACTTTGCTGGCCTAACTTGTGCCAGCCTAACTCCTGGCTCGGATTGCACCCTTAGTTCTTAACCAGGGCATTCAAAACAGTGACTTGCTATTTTTTACTGGGTGTTAAACCTTCAGTGTTTACTGGGTTGTTAATCCATGCTGTTGTTTTTAGGTGGCTGCATCCTTGTTTAGCGACTGTTGCTTTTATTTCCACCCTGTTTATTATTTATTATTTTATTTGTGGTCTTGTATTATTATGATACTTTCAGCCCTGGGATACGATTCAAGACGTTTACGGATGCAGTGTTGTTTTATTCTGTCGTGAGCCACTTTGCGGGTTGAAAAAGTGAAAACTGACACATAAATAATTGAATGCATGCCTATATGCAGAGGATTATGCATGAGTGCATCAGAAGGCCTTTTCAGGATTTTCTCAGCAAGCGCATTGGCTGCATTGATGCTTGCATCTTTAGTGCGTGGGAACAATGACTGAGTGCTTTCCCCTGGCTCGTGCTTGGACTTGTACCTCCACATCAGTGTCTGCAGTGTTTACAGCTGCACACACCAGAAGATGCATGATATATATGCTTGGTGCATAAACAGTGGATTGACCGTAAATGGTAAGGATACAAAAGAGAGAAGAAATAATTATACACATCTTTTCAGCGTCCTTTTTCAGGGTTCTTTGTCAAAAAATTGATCCTTGCAATTACAGATTGCAGGGGGAAAAGCGTTGTATGATCAATATTGGAAAAATATTGAATGAATATTTAAAATTGGACCGATGGCTTCCACACAGAAATAAATGTTTCCTAAATCCCACAGAGATTAGGTTTAGAACCAAGTTCATAGTAAGGGTTTATTTATTTGTTAGTTGTGAACTGTGACTCTCTAGAAGAGGAATGGTTTTCTTCTTCTTCATATAATTGGTACCTAATGTGGAGATAAAAATGGCAAAACCAATTTTTTCATTCCCCAGGCGCCATCAATTCAATAGTTGTCTAAGCAAATTTATTTTCTAACAACATTTCTCAAAATAGAAGGTTGAAGAAGTTGGTATCTGAATCACTGTAATGGCTGCTTATTGCACAGTAGGTGCTTTTGGAAAAATTGCTGCTCAGTGCATTTATCTTCTCGCTAGTGTCTGCACTGGAAAGAGTGGTCTTCCCCCCCTCCACACACACACACACACACACACACACACACACACACACACACACACTTCTAATGGTCTTAGTTCATCCATCACCAAAACAGATAGCATCCTTCTGTGTTCGCAGACACTGAAGAATCTTTGTTTACTGCTTGAAAAAGAGAACTGTACAACTTCATTGTGATCCAAGGCAGTACCTCAAACTTGCGCAATTTCTTGGTTAATATTTTGATAGCCCCCTATATCTAAAGCCATCCTATTTTTCCCTATAATTATGTAAGTGAGCAGTCAAAGGAGCCATATAAATAGCATCTTCTCTCCTATCCCCAACAGATTCAGATAAGCTGGTGATGGTCCCATAATTCACCACAAATGGGACCGCCCAATATTCTGAAAATTGTTATTGCCTGTTCCTTGGTTTGATGCAAAAAAAAAACAAAGCAGCACCAAGAAACAAGGTTGGTGATTTTATTGTGTAAGGGCTGGAATTGTATAAAAGCTTCTTGTTAGAGTTGTATTGAGGCAGTGGGTGGCTGTCCCCGACTAGGATCTCTGAGCTTCAGAGTTGCTGAGGCTGGAAGAGCCAACTAAACAGCTTGACCCCAAAATGTAGCTAACAGGAAATTCACTCTCTTTGACCAACCAAGGACAGAAGGCCAGACTCATAGTATTTCTAATAGGGCTTATTCATGGCACAGAGAAACTGTGAAAACAGGACCACCAAAAGAGAAAAGATGACCTACTAATGTAATTTGAAAAGAGCAGGGAGAATAGATTGAGGGCACAATCTTAACCTGGAGTTAGGCCAGCACAATTAGGCCAGCAAAGTTTGGCCAGCACAGGGGATGCTGTAAAGTATGTTTGGACCACTCTCGGAGTCAGGGAGAATAGTGCCCATCTGTTATCCCAAGCGGATAATGAGGACTGACTGTATTTCTTTGCATATTACGTTACCACTTCAATATCAGGTCTTGAACTGAGCTCAAATGTAGAGTTTGGCTGGGGGAAAACATTGGCTCAGGTTTCCCTCCCTCAAACTGTGAAGCCCACTGGGTGCGTTCAGGGGAAGTCACTCCTTCCCAGCTTAACTGGTCTCATGGTATTGCTGCAAGGCCAAAAATATCACTTTGATCTATTTGGAGGAAGGGCGGGACACGCATGCAATTAATCACCGAAAAGGATGCTGCTAGAGAGATGCTCCTAGGGAAGCACTGTGCTGAATTTAAAACAGAGATGTTTCTCAGCCCCAGGGAAGTGAGTGGGATTTCTCTCCTGTCCTAGTGTACTGTTTGCAAAAGCCTTTTCTCAGGTTTTGTGATGCCACCCTGCATCCCTATCTTTCTGCCTTTTGCCTTGCTATCTGTCGTCCTTAATGGCAGAGCATCTTTTTCCCCCCCTTTCCTGGCTGACACAGTTCTCTTGCTCTCGTCACATCCACACCGCTACCCTGCTGTAAGATGCTCGCCTCTGGGGTGCCGCAGACATGCGAGGGATTGGCTGATGGAGTTACATCACCCTCGCACTGCAGCAAGCCACATGCGTCTCTTCTGACACCACACAAGCTGCCACTGACATACTGCTGTTGGCATGCCATGTTTTGCAGTGGGAGCTGTCAAGTGCCTGCCTGCTGCCGGAGAATGAAAGGGCAAAGAAGCACAAATAATGTGGCCAAGGGCAAGCCATACAAATACTCCTCTGCTGTGCCTGCTGATTGGAGAAGGAGATCTAATTTGAGAAATAGACCACATCCTTCTGAAATATTAGGGCATTTTAAATAAGTAAGATTCAGAAACATAACATTGATAGCTCATCTCTTCTGCTAACTATCTGCTTCCCTCCGGGTTTGAATTTTGCTTTATTAGTGCTGCTGCCCTGCAAAATTATATCATAGAATCGAAGCGATCTTGAAGTCAGTGCCCTGACTTAGAAATCTCGGAGTCAGAGAGGCCAGCACACAGATGTGTGTCATCCTCCCCGACTCAGAGAGTGGTCCAAACATACTTTATGGTGTCCCTTGTGCCGGTCAAACTTTGCTGGCCTAACTGTGCGGGCCTAACTCCAGGTTAGGATTGCACTCTCAGTGAGCCCATTGGCACCTTGTGTCAGACTCTAGATTGCCGGAAACACTCTAGCCTCCACTCTTCTCCCTATTTCCTCTGTTCTGTCCCCCGTTTCCTTTTTGAATTCCGAGAGAGGGAGGTCTTAAGGCCAGCTCTGTGTGAAAGACCTACAGAATAATGTACCAGACCAGAACCTGCAGGGCATCGAAAATGCTTGCAGGGTTTGTAACAACAAAGTCCTTGTTTCTCGCCTCCCCCCCCCAAAAAAAAATTTGCACCAAATCTGAGAGCATAAATTGTGTCTAAAAATAATGTGCATTTAAAATTCAAATGGGCAAACTAGTTAGCGGAGGAGCCCCTTTGCTTTCTTCCTTGTGCACAGGCGAGGGTTACTATTTAGCTGGGCTCAGCCAGCCAGTCAGTATAAAATAAAGTTAATTGGACTTGCTGAAAATCAAATGGCCTCGGCCTTGCGCTAATTCCTAAGTCTGTGATTTAATAATGACACTGGAGAGGCAGGACCGAGAAGGTGCTGAATGACTGTCTAAACCAATCAGCGGAGCTGTAAATTACACTGCGGAGATTCCCAGTGGCAGATTGAGACGCTCCGTTAAAATCGCAAGGGGCGAATGAAGCTGTACATGGCAGCAATTTGTCAAGATTCCCAAGCTTACGAAAATTGGAATGTAAGCTTCATTTTTAATTCTCCGTCTTTCTCAGCATTTCATCCACCAGGAAGGAAGGCGTTCCAGGTGGGACCAGGAGGAAGAGCCCTTGATCAGAGAGGCTGGGGAAATGTTGAACGGGAGAACTAAAATAAATAGGGGACTGAAGGCTTCCTCTTGCATGGGCCCAATTCCAACATGAAGTCATCTAATGACTTGAAAGTCATCTAATGAGCACAGATGTGGGACATCATATCATGCATGGGATGGATGGATAGAGGGAGGTTCTTTTCCCTCTCTCACAACACCAGAACCAGGGGACATCCACTCAAATTGAGCGTTGGGAGAGTGAGAACAGCTAAAAGGGAACACTTTTTTACCCAGCAGGTAATTAATCTGTGGAACTCCTTGCCACAGGAGGTGGTGATGGCATTCGGCCTAGATGCCTTTAAAAGGGGATTGGACAGATTTCCGGAGGAAAGGTCCATTGTGGGCTACAGGCCATGATGGGTGGTGCAACCTCCTCATGTTAGAAGCCTGGTGCAAGGGAGTAGCAACAGGATGCTGGCATCTTGTTGTCTCGGATGCTCCCTAAGGCACCTGGTGCGCCGCTGTGAGTTTCAGGAAGCTGGATTAGCTGGGCCTTTGACCTGATCCAAGAGGGGACTTCTTATGTCCTTATTAGATAACTCCCAGAAGTCATCCATGCATCTGAAATGGTGCCTAACATCCACTTACATAGAACATGTGAAAGCAGGATAGTGTTGGCTCTGCTGGGGTAATTTGCTGAATGCCACAGTTTGGACTGAGTAGTGAGTGATCTCTCATGAGCAAGCACACCAGTTGTTTCATACCTTGTCTGGCCTGGAAATGAGCTGCAGAGTTCATTGCTATGGAGCGCCCCCTCCTGGCCAGCCCAGCAGAAGGCAAGTACTGTCCTGTCCTGTTTCCATGCAAATAAATCTTTGCAACCACGGTGAATTCACTTGGAAGAGAGGGCAGTAGAAGAGACGGTTTTGTCTGCCCTAATACTGGCTATAAAGCTTTTTTTTTTTTTTTCCCAGGGTAGGGCTGGAATGAGGTGGGGAAATGTTTGTTTATATGCTCCTTTCACTAGCTGAGACAATAACATAAAAACCATGCATAAAAACCAAATAGTAGACGATAAAAGCCATTGAACAAAGCAGTAAACAGTTCACCAACAGGCTGACCACCATCAATCGTACAGCAAAGGCCCTGCATGTCTTCAAAACCTTCTTGAAGACTGAAAGGGAGGGAGCATATCAAACGTGCTGTGGCAGAGAGTTCCTAAGCTGTGGGGCTAGCAGAGAGAAAGCACTGCCTCTGTTTGCACATCACCTAAGCAGTGATGTCATGCAGGGGGAACGCGGGGGAACTCAGTTCCACAAGTTAAAATTAGGGCTGACTCCGCCCACTTCACTCCCCCCTCCCCCCTCCCAATCCCTCTGCAAAGAGCTTTTCTTCTTGGTTGGCCGACACTCAGAGGGTTAAAGGGAGCGACTCCGGATTCCTAGTGGGGCGAAGGCAGTGATGTCATTCAGGGGGAACGGACCAGAACGGGCGTTCCGGATCCTAACGGGCCCCGTGGCTGGTTCCGGGTTCCCGACAAGTGCCAATCAAAAGTGAGTTCCTGTTCCTAAATCATTTGAATGACACCACTGCACCTAAGCTTCAGGAAGTGACAGTCTATGGAGTAGGGGGCCTTTGTTGTTGTTTTGGAATGGTATTCAAGGGCAGCTCAGCACTGAATTAGTGTGACTATTATGTGACCAAGGCATGGCTAACAGTGGCCACATCTGCTTTCTCAAGGCGCACCACTCATGTTGGATAGCACAACTTCATGGGTCCCTTTTTTTGGCCAGGCAGCAAATTAACCGTAATGTATTCAGCTCCTTGATGTCTTCTCTCCCACCCCTCTTCCCTTTCTCCGTAGCGATGGTGCAGAAGATTACCTTGTCTAGAGACATCGCAGACGGATGAATCTATTCAGCCAAGCTCAATTTCAATAATTAGTTCTCCCACCATGGAGCCCCACAGCAGGGATGACATGGAGTTGAAGGAGGAAACGGCACAGGTGTGGTCTGAATCAGCTGAGCAGGAACAGAATACTGCTCAGGTGACTGGTGGCTACCGAATTCTCTATGCATGCTGGCAATGCCCATGCATGCGCAAGTTTTCCCTATAGGAGGTCATTGTATTTTTTTTAAAAGGGCATGTTTTGGGGGATGGGAGGAGTGGGTAGGAATTGTCACTGGGTATGACATGAACCCGATACCAGAAATGACACCTAACTATCGAAGGGGTGGAAACCACAAAGCAGATTGTGAAGGGCTCCCTAAGCACCAATTGGATGAATGGGCAGCCAAATGGCAAATGCAGCTCAGTGTTAATAAGCGTAAAGTGATGCACATTGTGCCAGGAAAAAAAATCCCAGCTTCACGTATGCGCTGATGGGGTCTCACCTGGCGTCTGAGCTTTTCAGGTTCAGCGATGACATCATTACATGGTGGATGGCCCCATGGAAACTGAAACCCAGTGCGCTGCCGCAGTGAAGAAGGCAAGTTCCATGCTCAGGGTCATTAGCCAAGGGAGCAAGACTGAGGTCTCTGTTATAATAGGCTTTACCTTGGCCATTATGGATACGCCTATAGTATGTGCTCTGTGCATTTGGAGTTGGGGCTTTTGTGCCTGGGGCTTGTTTGCATTGACATTTATTCTCTGTGTTTGTGTCCCCCACTTCACTTCAGGTTCACTTTGTCCCCGAAGGTGGAACGGTGGCTCAGATCGTGTACAGCGATGATCAGGACCGTCCTCCACAACAGGTCGTCTACACCGCCGATGGCACGTCTTACACCTCTGTGGACACCTCCGAGCACACCCTGGTTTACATCCATCCCATGGAAGGCACTCAGGCAAGCCCCCCCCCCTTTCTGCCTACTCAAGGCTGCAAAGAGTACTAATTTCATTCAGGACTCCGGCCAGCTGCCTGCAAAGCTGCACGAATGCCTAATGGTTCTCAGCTGTGCACAATCATCTTCCCATTGGCGAAGGGGGAGTTTGGACTTTTCAGGCTAAATAAGAGTGCAGATGTTGTAATCAAAAGCCGCTGGTAGGCTATTGAGTGTGCAGCCCGGTCCATTTCACTTCTTTGAAACTGGAATGATGGAGTCTATTTTTTTTCCCCCTTTAAAAGGCGACATCAGTAATCAGGGTAGAATTTTGGCCAACCCTGAATTATATAAAAGAAGGGAGTCCCTAGTTAATTCTTTCCCAACTCCTTGTTTGTGCATCAAAGTTTAGATAAATGACTTCTAATTGGACTCTTGGTGCTTACACATTTACAGCAGTTGTGCTACTCCCTGGTCCTTAAGGAGTCAAATCTACCAATTTAGAAGGGTCCCCACCCATTTTCCCCCACCCCCTTTTCCAATTCAGACTCCTGCCAAGGAATTCTTGAATATCTGTCATGTATCCTTAACACTAGGATTCTAGGTTATATAGTCAGTTGACACCCAGTCTGGGTGACTTCGTTGGCCCCAGTGAAGGCATGCACATATCCAGTATTTGCTTGTGTTTGCACATTGCTGGGGAAGCAATGTGCACATTTGCACATTGTTCACATTGCAATGGTGAACAAACTCTCTTTCAGTGAAGCTATGCACCACTATTAATCTTCTGGGTGAGGATCCAGTAATAAACTTCCAAGAGACTCAGTTTGAAAAGTGCTCCACTAGACATACTCTATACAGCAGATGCTGCTAACCTGCTGGTTTTTCAAGCACTGCTGGAAATAGTCTCTTCTTCAAGAGATTTTCGGAGCATCATCCTCACTCTGTCCATTCCCATTCCTGTTTCCAGATTCAAATTAGAATCCATTTGGGTATGTGACTGTGAATCTGCACCCTTAGTTAGGCAATGCCAAGATCCATTTAATCTTACTATTTTGTCCAGACTCTGTTTACAGACCCGTCCCAAGTGGCTTATGTCCAGCAGGATGCAGATACGCAGCAGGTAAGACTCATCATCTGCCTTCGGCCATGGTCACATACAGAGGCGGATCTACAGGGAGGGCAAAGCTCTAAGTGTTGCAAGAAGCCTTGCCCTGTCATGTAAATCCCTCCTCTCCCTTGCTGCTGTAGCCGGTAAGCAACGCCAAGATGTTGCTTTTCCCTGTGAGGATTGGCTAAAACGGTGCAGGAGAGGAGTGATTTCCACTGCAAGGTGAGGCTTCTTGCAAAACTTAGAGCTTTGCCCTCCCTTAGATCTGCCTCTGGTCACATAATTCCATATGAAGTTGTTCATGAATACACATAGATTAAGGAAGTGCTGCTAGCTTGGCCAGTTAAAATAATAAGAAGGCAATTGGTGTATGCCAATTTCCTAACCCTATCAGATCAGTTTTAGGTCTGAAAAGATTTAGAAGATTTCTTAAGCAAGGTTTTTTGTTCCTCTGCAAAGATACAACTATATTGTTCATTTAGATGATAAAAAATAGGCTGTTTTATCATTTTACTTCAACACCAGTACAATTTGGGAGGTAACCTGCATCTCCTCTTTTGTAGTGGCAGGTGATTTTTTTATTTAGTTTGTCTTTGGAATATAACTGTAAAAGCTAAAAATTCCAATTACTTGCTGCTGTGTCTGCTGTGTGTATAGTCCTGGTTTTCTGCTTGATGTGCTCACCAGTGTGAAATTGACTAGAAGTAGCATGAAATTGAGGGCTGGGGATGTGAGATTCGGAGGATGCAACATTTTTAAAAAAATTCAGCTACTTGAGCAGCCCTAGATTCTCATTTCATCTCTTGTGCCTTTGGAAACTGAGCGATTAAGGTGACAAGTCTTGGGATCCTTTTAGTCCTAAACTCCTATGTAAAACACAACTGCGTGGAAGCTTTTTAGTATCTTCCAGAATGAGACAGTAAGTTTTCATTTTACAGCATCGAATCGTCCAGTACAGTAGATGCTGAATACAGCTATTGAGAAGACTGTAGAGTATTTCAGTATGTAGAGGATTGTGACAAAGGGAGAATAAAATAAAACAGGTGAGCCACAGTATCCACTGATTCAGTATCCATGGTTTCAGTTATCCATGGATACCGTGGATATTGGGATACCTATTAAAAAGATAGGGGCACGATACTGGTGCATTAAACAAATCTCCATTTTTTTACCGTGTTGCAGCAAAACCTCTGATGTTCCCCTATCTTTAAAAAGGTATTCCCAGGATCCATGCTTTCAGATATCCATGGGGTGGTCCGGAACAGAACCCCAGCAGATACCAGGGCATGCCTGTATTCAATTCCAGTCAAGCCACAAAGAATTAATTAAAGTCTAAAGCAGAATCCTATCAAGTTGGAAGGAAAAAAAATCTGGAGGGGAAATCATGACTGTTTCTAAAACATTAACCTGCGTCAGTTTCTTTGATAGCAGAAATGCAGGACTTCCTGTTTTGTTAGTGCCTTCATTTGCATGATCCCTTTAAATCGTACATGAAAGTTTCCTTCTTCTGCAATCAAAGAAACGGTGCTAGGAGCAAGGTAAGCAGCTGTGCTTTAAAAAAAAATAATAAATTATGTGGGGGGGGGCATTCCAGGTTACACAGCCCCCATCCGCCACCTTCGTTTCAAAGGCCCAACCTCGATAGCGGCACTGTGGATAAGCCTGATGTTCCCGGGGAGCGATTTCCAGTTTGTTTGTGAATGGTTGTCATGTTCATTAGAGCAGCTGCTACCCCTGCAGGTGCCACATGTGAGAACTCCCGGAACTGCTATCGATGCTAAAACCATAATCGAGGTCCCTGCTGTTTTTTTTTTCTGGAAATACCTACTGCATCGTTGCTCTTCCAAAGCTTTCGGTGAATTTGTTTCTTGATCCCTTCCAACACATGTAAAAGGGGTTAAGCAAGAATGGGCTAGGAGCATTTCTTTTGCGTGGAAGCAGGTGGTGCTGTTTCAATGCCCGGCAGCAGCAAGGCCTGTGTAGGGCCAACTGGGCCGGGGCCAGGGGCACTTAGGCCGGATCCTGGCTCCACCTCCCTGCTTGGGCCAGTCCACCCTGCATGCATGTGCACGTGCTCACTGAGGTCTTGGCCGTTCTCTCTTGCTTCTTCTAAAGTGTCAATCAACAGTCAATCAACAGGTACTTATATACCGCTTTTCAACATGAAGTTCACAAAGCGGTTTACAGGCAAATAGTAATAATAATAAAGTTAAATCGCTCCCTGTCCCAAAGGGCTCACAATCTAAAAAAGGCAAACCACCCGCAACAGCCACTAGAAAGACTGTGCAGGGGTGAAGAGGGACAATTACTCTTCCCCTGCTAAATATAAGAGGAGCACCACTTGAAAAAGTGCCTCTTGCCCAGTTAGCAGGGGTAACCCCTTTAGAGTTACCAGCCAAGGCTCTGGAATCTGCCTGAGCCCCGAATCATGTGCTCACTTGAATTTACAAAGCCCCAAAGGCCGCTGTGTTATATTCTCACAGCAGAAAGAAAATCCACATACATCTTCAAACGGGGACAGAAGGGGGGGGATACTACACCTCTCCGTCCCTTGCCTCTCTGCCACTGTTTTGCTTAGAACGTAACTGCGACCCGCCTCGACCTGCTTTGGGGTGGCTGCCTTTTTCAAGCCCTTCCGGGAGTCTGGGCTGGCTCTCGCCGAACAAACCCGCCCGATGACACTGTCACAGCACTAAAACGAGTGCCTGTGCTTCCAGGTAACTGTGCTCTTGCCTGCTGCCGCTGCAACTGCCGCTCAGAGCGTGAACCCCGCCAGCCTCTCGGCGCTCGGCAAGGCTGCCGAACCCCCGCAGCAAAGGGCTCTGGAACAGGGTCCTCAAGCAGACCGTGTAAGTTGCCAGGCACGCCTTTCCTTTTCGCCTCGAACTCGCCATTTCATTTCATTGCCGGAAAACGGTCACGACAGCCCCAAGCAGGAGAAAGGAAGGCCCCCGACAGGCACCCGCTGCATCCCACTGTCACTTTAGAGGAGGTGGGGCATTGGGATGAGCATTCTGCTGGAAAAGAAAGCACTTCTGGTTCAGTCTCTGCTCCAAGAACCATCCGACAAGCATTGCCGCTGTGCAATCTTCATTGCCCTTAACACGGTGGCGGTCAAGCCTCCAGGGAACCTTTTCTGCGTAGGCGTTATCTGCCCCAGAGCCCTTGGGTGCCTGCCATGGAAATCCTATACTGTGCAGAAGATTCTGGGGCACGTTCTAACACAATGGCAGACCCAGCCGAATGTCCCCCCTAGCTCCCCACGCCCCTGCCACGGCCCCCCCAGCATCGCAAACGCTCCATTTTGGAGTGATACTAACCCAGGGGTGGGCAGGCCAAATGCTACCCCACTCCCTTCCTCCAGTGCAAGACTCTGACCCCGCGGCTGGGGTTGCCCTGGTTTGGCTGCTCGGAGCCACATTTCGGCAGCGCAGCTCTGAGTAGCCCCACTGGGCTGCTGCACACTACCTGGGGGAAGGGGAATATTTTCCCCGGGCAGTGCAGCAGCACATCCAACCCCTGGGCTGGAGCTGGGGCAGTCATATCAGCCTGCCTATTCCAGCCTGGAGTTTGGATTGTGCATTTAATTAAAGGCTGTAATACTTTTGTGACTATTGTTTGATGGCCTCTTCCTTAAACTCTCTTAAGGAAGTTCTTTTATTCCACCACCACCCCACCACCAGCATTGTACTGACTTCTGCCCAGTCTGCAGTGCACTGTGGACATTTCGCTCTTCTCTTTGTAGAAATAAAATACAAATACTGTGTGCTTTCAAATCAGAGCACCAGTTGCCCTCGAGCCTTCCTGAGGTTGCCTTTTGCTATGTGGGTTTTAGGTTTTAATTAGCCTGATTCTTAACCGAATTCGGTGTTTGGAGAGCACTGGGTATTGTTTCTCTCTCGCTTTCACGGGGTGAGAAAATTATAGGCAGGATCATTTAAAAGGCACATTTTAATGTCAAACTAATTAAAAGAGAAATTGGAGACCCTGGGTGGCTCCTTCAAGACAGAATAAAGAAAGGGGTATGTTGAGTTGCCAAGAGGTTTTCTGAGGATTCAGAGGTTTGCTGATTTAATGCATTTTTTTCCTGCAGGTCCCCGTCTTATTATTCATCATTCCCAATGCCATTTTATTGGGCTAAATATTTTTGCAAGACTTCATCATTGACCCCGTGAAAGTGGGTGCCTAATATATTCTCTACATATGGGAGAACTGAACTGAGAGACTGGCCTCCCACTACATTCCTGGCTGCAGATGGATTTCAGCCCTACCAGAGCCCAGTTTGGGGCTCTGTCTACTAAACCCTAACAAAAATTGTAGGGAAAAATTGTGTTTGGAAAAACAATCCAAAAGCCACATTCTAAGACCACCTTTAGAAAGGTTTCCCCACAACCGAATGGTCTAGCCGTGACCAACTGTAGGGGGCGGTGCTCATCTCCGTTTCTAAGCCGAAGAGCCAGCGTTTGTCTGAGGACAAACTTCCATGGTCATGTGGCCGGCATGACTCTAAGCCGTAGCGCACGGAATGCCATCACCTTCCCACCGAAGTGGTCCCTATTTATCTCCTTGCATTTAGGTGCTTTTGAACTGCTAGGTTGGCAGGAGCTGGGACAAGCAATGGGAGCTCACTCCGTCGCGCAGTCTTGAACTCCCAACCTTCTGGTCAGAAAGCCCAGTAGCAGCAGATTAACCCACTGCGCCACCCTTTATTAGGACCTAAAACGTGACCCTAAATATTGCGCAGGAAACATTTGCGTTTCCCAGAACTTCCCAACCAGAATCCCTCACCCTTCCAGAATCTTTTCTTTGCATTGCAAAGGAAGCGGGCATTGGCAGCTCCCCAAAGAACGGCTTTAGGGGTGGGGGACTGCAGTGTGGATGAAAAGGGTTTCCCACAGTCCTGATCCGGTTGCCCATGGCTCCTGCTCAAAGTTTTGTTTTAAGGAAGGCCAAACAGCGCGCTTCATGGGACGGGCAGTTTGGCATCACCGTTTGGTTTCAAAGTACATGTGAACTAGGATTTTAGTTTGGGTGATGTCACTTGTTTCATAGTACAAGGCAAGGAAGATCTTTCTGGGAAGGCTGAAAAAATTGCAGGGGGCAGGGAAAGACTAGTCACTGCTTGGTTCAGATCTAGATGTGAACTTCCCTGGGTTCCTAAAGGAAACAGAGGGATTAAAAAAAAGAGCAAGATCCCTTTTTCCTTTTCTTCTCACCTCTACCAGTAATTGCCTAGATATTGTTAGTCTTTTTTTCTGGCTGGCTGTTCTAGATAATAGCATTTTTTTCCCCTCTGATTTTTTTTTTCTCAGGTAACCATACCAGTGCATAACCAGGTGTTGCCTTCTTTGGAGGCTGAGGATGATTCCAGCCCTCTAGAAACGTTGCAGAACCAAATGGAGAGCATGGAAGCCAAGGAGGAAAATGACGACGAGGACGAGGATGACGATGAGGACGAGGAAGAGGACGAGGAAGAAGAGGGGGAAGACACAGACATGGATGAATGGGACCCAGATCCACCCCGTCCCTTTGACCCGAATGACTTGTGTAAGCATGCAAGAAGGGGGCTAGTTTTTGGCTTCGTCTCCTCATTTTGGTTTACAATGGAAGTATGTGAAGAAATCCAAGGCCACTTACCATTTTAATTGGAAAAAAAAAATCTTTGCTATGGATCCAGAGAAGTAGATTGCAACTAGGCTGGTGGCCCTGCACAGCCCTTCGTGGCATGCTGGTGATAGAAAGTAGGATCCAGTGGTAACACTGGAAGGCTACCAGCGCAGGGTGATGCGCCATTCTCAGCACTGCTGTATTGATGCTCCCAAGAAGTCCATGACAGCACATAACTGTGTTGTGCAAGAGGATTATGGAGAACAGGGTGGTTGAAGAGAGAGCTGCCATTGGGTTCCTGCACTGCATCCTAAGGGTGCAGTCCTAAGCTGCATTGAGCTGCAGCTCACCCACAATCGCCAATGGGGCTGTGATGTTCTTCAGGAAGGGGTACTGTGAAAGGATGGATGCCATTCAGCAGAAGATACTCACGGCCATGTTAAATGGATGGAGATGGCCAATATTTGTTCAGAGATGCTAGATTCTGTGACGGCTGCTTTTCTTGTATGGTAGGATGATCTCGTATGTCTTTCAGGGTGTGAAGAGTGTAATAACGCACATCCCTCGGTTTGCCCCAAACACGGACCATTGCACCCAATCCCCAACCGACCGGTCCTGACCAGAGCAAGAGCCAGCCTTCCCTTGGTGCTTTACATAGACAGATTCTTGGGAGGAGTGTACTCCAAACGACGCATTCCCAAGCGCACCCAGTTTGGCCCTGTGGAAGGACCCCTGGTCAGGCAGTCAGAGCTGAAAGACTTCTATATCCACTTAAAGGTAAAGGTGCATCAACCATTTTATCATGCCATGTATCGTTTTAGAGCGACACCTTTCATTCTGCACAGTAATTTCTTTGAAAGGAACACAAGAAATGGGAACATAATAATGTATTCCTACATACCCAACACAAACGTGCAGGAGATGTGCATGCATGTAGCATTTAGGGCGCAATCCTAACCTGGAGTTAGGCCAGCAAAGTTTGGCCGGCACAAGGGCCACCATAAAGCCTGTTTGGACCACTCTTGGAGTCAGGGAGGATGGTGCATGTCTGTGTGCCGGCCCCTCTGACTCCGAGAGTGGTCCAAACGTGCTTTACGGTGACCCTAACACAAAACACTAATATAAAAGGGAAAGAAATCTGTGTTGTGCAGTGAGATTTTTTTTTTAAAAAAAATGAACACAAACTGAAAGCATAGATAGCAACATGAATCAATCAGTAGAAGTCAGGGATTTGACTGACTGGCATAGTCCCAAGGAATCAGCCTGCTCATAGATGTGGATAAGTCTGTTCACACACCTTTGCAGATTACTGTTCAATTTGCATGGTACTAGATATGAACTAATCCGAGTGGTTTAACCAGCTTGCATCATGACTCAAGCCAGAAGGTGCTCAACAGCCTCATGCATCTATCACCATGTAAGCATTTTTTATAAATTATCAGTGTTCAGGTCTTTTTTAGTAGCCGACAGAGCAGACGTCCCACACGGATCTGCTTTATGTCCATGTATTCTAATTGTGCCTCAGGTGTCCCTGGACAAGAGTGACAGGAAAGACCGGGACCTTCAAGAGGACCTCTGGTTTGAGCTGTCCAGCGAGGCTCTTTGCAACTGGATGATGTTTGTGCGCCCTGCCCAGAATCACCTCGAGCAGAACCTCGTTGCCTACCAGTACGGCCACCATATTTATTACACTACCATCAAGAATGTTGAGCCCAAACAGGAACTCAAGGTATGGAAAGAGCTTTATTTAGACTGGGCACTGAAGGAACGGATAATTTTTAATGTCCTCTTCATCCTTTCCTGTGTGGCACTTCGTCCTGTCCGCAAACGAATAGGATTGGCTTCTTGTTCTTTCTGCCCACCCAGCTTTTCCAAACTAGGGCTTTATGAGCTAATGAGGTGCTATTTACTTCAGTCCGTCTCCTGCTGCTATTTACAGCCTGGCCTGTGCCTGCAATAATCTGGCGCTTCTGCTTGTGATTCCAATCTTCATGCAATTGTTTTTATTCTGTGCTAAAAACAATCAAGTGGGACTTAGCGAAAACAGTTGGGAGAATAGCTTTTCATGTCAAGCAATCCAGCTTGAGAACTGGAGGACAGTCAAAAGATGAGTAGCACCATCTGGACTTTTCTCGTTTCCGACGGTCTCCGTTTCCATTTTCGTCCTGCATCCTAATCCTGGAAGCTTTGGGCAGGATTGGGCAAGAATCTGTGATGTGTGATTCACAGCTTCGATTCCTGATGCTCCCTAACCTGAAGTCCGGTGTTATAATAGTAATAATAATAATAATACTTGGATTTATATACCGCCTTTCTTAGGTCACCAGATTTCTCTAATGACTATAACTCAAGGCGGTTTACATAGGCAGACTTTATTCAGAAACCCGAAGGTTTTTACAATTTTTACAGAAATGTTCTATCTTTCAAGAACTACACACGTACAGATGGATCTTTCTGGATTTAGTCCTTCTTTCTGGCCACCTGTTTGTCTTCTTGCTGGCTGATAAGCGGCTTCCCTGCTCCCACTAGAGAAGCAGCTGAACTTTGGCACAACTCCCCCTCACACAAGGCAGCCAAAGCTCAGCTGTTAATCAGTCGCAATTAACTAGGTCTGCCGCTCACAGAGACTTCCGGCTGTCCCGAACTGGCGACCTTCAGATCTTCAGCTCTTATCTTCAGGCAAACTGAGGCATTAACCTTCTCAACTAAATCCTCTGCCCAACAACGTTGTAAGGATAGCTGAGGATCAAACTAGACCTTTCACGGCACCCATGTTTAAGTCTGAAAAATCCCATCTGTTTGCACACACAAATAAGAGGATGCTTAACTCTTCCCTTGCCAACCATTGTCCACTTATGATTGCCTGGAGTCGCTCTCAAAGACTGAAATGTTTATCATAGACCTGGAAGCCCAACTAGCTGGGTCCTGATCCAGATCCTGTGGGCCTGAATCTGTTTTCTGTTGAGGAAGTCCCAAGGCAGTGAGGTCTCAGGCAGCCAGGCGATCAGCCCTTAGCCCTGATCAAGCATTGCCTCTGTTTTGGAATTTTTGCAGTCAAGTCAAGGGAGCTTGGAGGGGGTCTGGGAGTCTAGATGGGGACACCGGATCTCCTTGGATCACAGGCTCCTCAGGGGGAACAGCTTGGGGATGTGTGTGAATTTCAGTAGCCCCACAAGGGTTTGTTTATGGTTGGTGCACAGTGTCCAGCCTCCCCCCTTTGTCTCTGAATCTCCCCTTACCCTCACCTCTGCCTATATGTTTTCTCCTTTCCCTAACCAGTGTTCTAGACCTGTGTTGAAACTTTTCAAATGATGCCATTGTTATTGTTATCATGTGTATTATTTTACTGGATTTGCTTGGTTTTATTGACCTGAGACTTTGTCTTGGATTTCACAAAGTAGCAAGTGCTTTTTTCTGGGTATACCTCATATAACATTTTAAAAAGTGTTTTTTTTTCTTTTCCCCCTCTTGCTTGTGATAATGAATGAATGAGGATTTGAAATGAAGTTCACGCTATTCATCCAAGCTGCCTTTCAGAGTGTCTGTCATGCAGTCTGTGAAATAAGGTGAAAGAAATCCCCATGGGAACACTCTCTTAAGAATATTCATGGTGTGATACACTTTAAAAGCCTCTTGACAACTATACAGAAATTCACTTTTGGGAGCTCAAGAAGTAACATGTTCTTAAATTCGTCTTGTTTCTTTTTGTGTCAGCATCAGCCGTATATGAAATTGACAGGAAGGTGCTATGAGCTAAGATTCAGGTGAGAGGCAGGGTTACATAGGGAATAAAGTGTTGGATTTTGGCCAAGGAGATTCAAGTTTGAATTCCTTTCCAATTCCTTACAAAGACTTTGACTCAATCACTGGCTGTGCAGCCTCACAGGGTCTTGTTACAATAACATGGGATAACCCACCTGTACAGTGCCTGGAGCTATTGATGAGCAGGTTATCATCGTGGCAGATAAATGATGGATGGTTACTCGACGTTATCTTTTTAGAATCTCCAGAGCATTTCTTTTTAATGGCATCTGCATTTGCTTGCAGGTGTGGTATGCTGCCTCATATGCGGACTTTGTCAATCAGAAAATCCACGATATCTCTGAGGAGGAAAGGAAAGGTATTTTTTAAATGTTGTTTTATTATTGTGTCCCTTAGAGCACAATCCTGACCTGGAGTTTGGCCAGCAGAAGGGCCACCATAAAGTGTGTTTGGGTCAGGGAGGATGGTGCACATCGTGTGCTGGCCTCTCTGACTCCGAGAGTGGCCCAAACATACTTCATGGTGTAACAGCTCATCTGAAAATGTGCTATCCAATGGGCAATCTCCTGAGTGCTTTGTTAGATAGAGGAATCTGCTGGGATGTAGACATTTTCTAGCCCGTGGGGGTATAATTTTCCTTCACCATGCTATTTACTTTTCTATAACTCACCCGACTGAAAGTATGTGGGAGGGGAGTTAATATTGAACGGAAGCTCGGATCGTGCCATTTTATGATCAGTTGGTCTGACTTGAAAACGCAGTTCTCCGGGAACAAGAGAAAAACTGGCCATGCTACGAGTGCAATCGGCGGTTCATGAGCTCAGAACAGCTTCAGCAACACCTCAATTCCCATGATGAGAAGCTGGACTTCTTCAGCAGGTATTTGTTCGTGTGCAGTGTCCAAAATTGTAGTGAGAGATTTACCCTGGGGAGACGACGTTTATAGGTGCCGTGCCACCCTTCCCAGAGCTCACTTGGGTGCCGCTTCTCCCAACCGTGGGCTGGATTGTGCTGCATCCCAGAGGGTCAAGAGGCCAGCTGGCCACTGTTGGCAACTGGGTGCTGGACCAGATGGTGGACTGCATACCGCTTCTTTCTTGTCATCACAGGAATATATGGTAGTCGGTAGCGGTCTGTTCTTTCCTGCCAAGCTGGCTTCAGGTTTTATAGCGTAGGCTTTTTGCTAAATTGATTAGACTGGTTGAGTGTTTGAAAAGACTAACAGGGATGTTACAAATCGCCTCGTTTTGCAGAGCAAGGGGCAGAGGTCGTGGGCGAGGAAAACGAAGGTTTGGACCAGGCAGGAGACCGGGCCGCCCTCCCAAATTCATGCGCTTGGAAGTGAACAATGAAAACGGGGGGAAGTGTGCAGAAGGGACACAGGTACTGTTGATGGGAGCAGGCGAAGGCAAAACCACAGGGCTCCCGTGTCATGGCTGGGGAGGATAACTGTTGCCCGAATGGCTTGCCGTTTCAGGACTTGCTGCATTTCTCCAGCAAGGGGCAGTTTGATGAGGCTGGGCAAGCCACACTGAATGGGCTGGACCAACAGGAACAGACACCAGTGCCACCGGAGACGCCGCCATCATTGGAACAGCAGCCAGAGAGCCACCCCTTGCAGCTCCAACCACATGAACCAACTGTGGTGCCCACCCAGAGCACAATGACGGCGGACGACATGCGGCAAGCAAAGCGTATCCGGGTGAGTGAAGAGGATGGCAGCTGCCTTCCAAGCTTCTGTTGGTGGGATTCTACATTGCAGTGGCACCTTTCAGGTGGAACTCCCTGCCACATGATGTGTGGTTCCCACCCTCTTTGCCTTTGTACCAGCGGAGGTTGAAGTCATTGCTGTTTCAGGTGTGTTCTGATTTCCTTTACGTGATGATATACGTATTGCTCATTCTGTATTTTTCATTGTACTGCAGCTGTTTTGCAGTTTTTAAAATTGGTAGTTGATTGTTGTTGTGAATTACTTTGAGTCCTTTGCTGAGGAATAAAAGCAGGCCACAAATGGCTTAAAGAAATAAATGCATTTGCTGGTCAAGCATGAATACCTGAAAAGCTCAGATTTCACTTTGTAAAGCAAAGAGTTGGAGAAAGTTTTTCACACAAGCTCGGAAACCAGAGGGTAGAAATAGGCTGACCTCCTTCAAGTCCATATGTGCTCCATGCCACTCCCATGGCCATTCATTTGTCCCCATCACCATACGTCTCCTTTTGTCTCCTTTTGCATCTTGTTTCACAGGCTTCCCAATTATAGAAAAGTCAGTAACTCCCTAACAGTACCTGTTGCCAAATAAAACCTATATTTTCGCTTCTGTGTTTTATAATGGGTACAGAAACGGAATTTATTCAGTGCCAGATTGGGGAAGGGCGCGTGGGTAGAAAATTCACACACCCCTCCTGATGCTTTTAACACTTGTCTTTTTTCTGGGAGAAGCTTGATTTGCCTGCTAGTTCCTGCTGACCTTATACCTGACATCGGGGTCAGTTTCTAAACTTCCAACACGACATTTCAGCCCAAGCACTTCTCAAGGGCTTATGTAAAGAAGACAGGCCACATGCAGAGGGTCCCCCCCCCCCGCGCCTCTTTATGGAAGCTTGGCTGGCCTGCCAGTTACTACTGGCCTTTTGTCTTCAAACCGGTATCAGTCCCACATGGCATTTCGGATCAAGCACATTCTGCTGTGGCAAAAAAAAAAAAAAGACCAGACAGATTTTGCGCAAAAAGAGCGGGGAGTGCCTCTTGCGAAGCTGGGGGGAATTGGGCACCAATTGGAGTGGATCAGAGTCATGATGCTTGATGGTGCCTTTCCAGGAAACTGACTTCACCCAGGCTGGCTGGCAGGTAGGCAGGCAGGCAGTCCACTGAACAGCTGGATGGAGAGGTGGGGGCTAATGGTCCACTCATAGCACCATCTGTGCATATGCCACCAATCTCAAGGCATTTGAAACCAGTGCCAAAGAGGAACCATGACCTTGGTTGGCTCTTTTCCATTTTTCTCCGACGGCAAAGATCGTTCTGAATGATGAAATGATGTCTTGGGGCAGCCAGCTGCCCCTCCTCCTTTTGTGAGATTAAAGGCCGCGTGATTAAACTCTGCATACCAAGAACAAGCGCTTGGAACCTGTCCTGTTGGGGCAGCTGCCCGCTGCTCCTCTATCAAGCAATTCGTACTCGCCAGACCATTCAGTTGGGAGATCAGTTTATTCAGCTTGAAGTCTTCCCACCCATCTTCCTTGTCTGTGTGAAGGATTTTGACCACAAAAGGAAACAGCTGTGAGCAGGTGGAGTCTGCGTTCACTGGCAATGCGAGAGGATTTGTCAAAAGTCGGTGGCCACCTTAAAGAAGAAAGCTGAACAAGATTTCAGTCAATGGCCCCAAAATAAATCCAGTTCCGTTAGAGGGGCTGCTCTGCGCAGGGTGGCATGCTAAAAGAACAACTTGGCATGGCTTCCAACATCTCCTGTTGGCACAGGGACTTGTGCCATCTCAAACGCAGACTGGGCCCTGTGTATGAAAGAGTCTTCAATTCCATAATCCACTCTTTCATGAAAATTCTGCAGGCATCTTCCAACGCAGGAAAATCTGTTTTTAAAAAGCCACTCCCATTTTCTCACACTTGATTGTTTCCCAATGCAGGGGAACCAGTGGGACAACTGGCACTAACCATTCCCTGAAGGCTTGTCTCCCTGACTCCAAGAGTGGTCCAAACGTGCTTTACATCCTTGTGCCAGACAAACTTTGCTCGCCTACTGTGCCGGCCTAACTCCGGGTTAGGATTGTGCCCTAAGTCTCCACCTCAGGCTTCAAGCCTATTAGTGCCTTCAGGAAACTGGTCAGTGCAGCAGACCAGGCTTCTGTCTTACAGCCCGTTTTGTAACACGTATTTTTCTCTCCCCCCAATGCTGCCTGCTCAGTTGGAGCTGCAGGTAGGTTTGCTTTGATTTTGCTCCCTCCCACTCTGCAGGGGCGTACAGAATCCTGCTGCCTTTTCAATCTTCTGCTGGGCTGGTGTCTTGTAATTGGAGGTGTCGTGCACCACAATCTCGCAATGGCTCCCACGCCCGCACCCCGCCAACATCCCAGTCCCTCTTTAATTACTGACACACACAGCACACTCGGAAGCCGGGCTGCAAAGGAAGCTGTGAACCGTTCCTCCTCCATCCACAGAAGAGATTAAGAGACGGCTTTGGCGAAACAGGTTACTCTAGGAAGGCGTCGGAACCATTTGCTGAACGTTATAGCGCAGTTTGTGTTGCAGAAAGATGGAGACTAAGGCTGACTGTACTTGCAAAAGAGCCGCAGAGGTGGTTGGATAGTGTCATCACGGCCTTCGAAATACATGTGCATGTTTTTTTCTTTCCTGAGCAAAGCTTTGGGGAAATAAATTAGTTCTGCAGGGTCAGGGTAATGTTCCAGGCTGAGAGTGCAATCCTAACCTGGAGTTAGGCCAGCAAAGTTTGGCCGGCACCAGGACCACTGTAAAGCACGTTTGGACCACTCTCGGAGTCAGGGAGGATGGCGCACGTCTATCCAAATGTACCTTGATGTAAACGTTGGATAATCAAAATAACTGAAATATCTTCCAGGCCCTGCGACTGATTCCACTTTGCAATCTTAGACCGACCTGTTAACGTATCTTTTTATTTCGCCCTCTGAAGGCTGCGGGTACTCATTGATGAGGGTTGTGAAAGTTTTGCTCAGATATCCCTTCTTGGACGTGTCTTTGCAGAATGCAGCCCTTCAGCACTTATTCATCCGGAAGTCATTCCGACCCTTCCGATGCCTGCATTGCGGGAAGGCGTTTCGTGACAAGGACAAGCTCGACCAGCACTTACGGTTCCACGGGCGGGAAGGAAACTGCCCTCTCACCTGTGACATCTGCAACAAAGTCTTCATCAACAGCAGTGCCCTGGAGAGCCACATGAAGTTCCACTTGGACCAAAAGACCTATTCGTGTATTTTCTGCCCAGAGTCCTTCGATCGCTTGGATCTGTTGAAAGATCACGTGGCCATCCATGTCAATGATGGCTGTTTCACTTGCCCTTCCTGCAAAAAGCGCTTTCCGGATTTTATCCAGGTAAAGAACAGGCCCAGCTTGTGAAATATTGCCAGCTTTGTGCTTAGATTTACCAAATTAATGATTACTCAGAGCAAAGACTATCTGTTGTAAGCAGCTACATTTTTACAGGTCGAGACTGAGGGCGTAATCCTCACCAACTATCCAGCACCAGTGTAAAGGCAGTGCAGCTCTGTGGTGAGGGAATGAACATTCCCTTACCTTGAGGAGGCCTCTCTGACTGCTATTCCACTGCAGAATCAGTGATGTCATTCAGGGGGAACGGACCAGAACGGGCGTTCCGGATCCTAACGGGCTCCGTGGCTGGTTCCGGGTTCCCGACAAGTGCCTGTTCCTAAATCATTTGAATGACACCACTGTGCAGAATGCAGAACGTGCCCTCAGGCACAGCTAAGTCAGTGCTGGGAAGTTGGTGAGGATTGCACCCTGAGTCAGTCCAGAAAAAGGAACGTCACATCAGAGCAGTGGCGTCTCCCACTAGTGTCGCCGAGTGGAATTACCTATTGCTCCATTTGCCCCATTTGTTGTATCTCTTCCGATCCTCACTGCTAGGTGAAGAAACATGTGCGCAGCTTCCATTCGGAGAAGATTTACCAGTGCACAGAATGCGACAAGGCTTTCTGCCGCCCCGACAAGCTGCGGCTGCACATGCTGCGGCACTCGGACCGCAAGGACTTCCTGTGCTCCACCTGCGGCAAGCAGTTCAAGGTAACGCAGGCGGACGAGTTAGGCGCTGGCTAAAAGCTTCGTAGAGAGGCCTCTTTCCCCTTCCCTGCCAGGACTGAGCTTTCTCAGAAAGAGGAGCAATCTGCTACGTGCGCATCACTCCGGATCTGGCACACACCGATCCATGCTGTGCGTATTTTGCGACATGCACGCATGCAAGAGCGTGGGATGCGCTTCGCTCCAGCAACGCACTCATCACGGAAGGCCACATGCAAAATATGTGACAAGCGAGTGAGTCACCACGGGGCCTTTGGTACAGGTGCCAGGCACAAGTCCAAGGCTCATCACTGTGTTGTCATGGTTGTATCACTATGCCTGCAATGAGATCATCCGGCCCTTTTTGCAAATAACTCTGCGGAGGGCTCACACTCGCTTGCACACATTTTTCTAGGCGCATCCTGCATTAGGAGCCCTGACACAGTCAGCAGAAGCACTCAGGTGCTGCCCTTTGGAACTTTTTTTCAAAGAGTTTAGCCAAGAAAAAGCATCAGGCTCAACAGGAGGTGAACTGAGAAATTTGCCTAAGGAAATTTGCCTAATATTTAGGCCAGAGTTTGTCTCATGGAGCACTAGCAGGGTGCTAAAAGTGTCAAGGCACAACATCAGCTTTTTGACAATTGACAAGACACACTGTGCTGCTAGTGGGGAGTCCCTCCCCCACTCCAGTGACCCTTCTAATAAATGACCCTTCCCCAAATTCCCACAGCACACCTGTAGAGCATTCACGGCACACCAATGTGCTATGGCACAGTGGTTGAAAATGGCTGATCTTGGCCATTGTCTTTCCCAAGGGAGAGAAAGTGTGTAGTTCATATTACATAAAGACTACAATCCTATGCAAGTTGACCTAGGAGTAAGGCGTAGTGAACTCATTGGCACTTCTCAGTAAAAATGCCGAGGCTTGCACTGTGAGCTTTATATCTGGAATCCAGCAACTGCTGCTTGACCAGACAAAAAGGTCTTCCATGTCCTTTACAAAGCCCAGAGAACCTTCCATC
Source organism: Lerista edwardsae (assembly GCA_029204185.1). NCBI lineage: Eukaryota > Metazoa > Chordata > Lepidosauria > Squamata > Scincidae > Lerista > Lerista edwardsae. The sequence goes on along the minus strand of JAJKFI010000102.1, from coordinate 1,919,692 downwards.
AAATTCCAAGTTTTGCTTTCTCTGTTTCCGTTGCATAAAGGCCTTACTCTGCACATTGCTGTCGGCACCGACAGCTGGGAGTGACGCCTTTTTTGCAGGGGGACCTCCGATTCCTATCATGTTTCTCCCCCCTCCCCCCAGAGAAAAGACAAGCTCCGGGAGCACATGCAACGGATGCACAACCCGGAACGAGAAGCCAAGAAAGCCGACCGCATCAGCCGCTCAAAGACGTTCAAGCCTCGGATCGCCTCTACGGACTACGAGAGCTTCATGTTCAAGTGTCGCCTCTGCATGATGGGCTTCCGGAGGCGGGGCATGCTGGTGAGTTTGTAAGCGCTCCAGCCCCCCCTTAAGATCGAGGCCCTTCCACCCCTACCAGTTAAAAAGCGGTTTTGTTGGGCGAGGAGTTCATGTAGAAAGTGCTCATCCTCTCTTAAATCTTTTTTCAAGTTATCTTAGTTACCACATCTGTAAATCTCCAAGGAGCTCTGGCTGTGGACCACATGGGGTTAACCTCTTCCATCCTCCCAATAGCTCTGGAAGGATGGCTAGACATGAGGGAACAAATGATGCGCTACTCTCTTAGCAATAGATGGCTCTAGCACTTCTGAATAGGTCTGCATTCCCGGGCCACACAAAGGAATGCCCAGGATAGCACCGACGTGTGAGAAACAGGAAGAGGTGGCCAGTTAGCCCTCTGGAAATAGGTCCCTCTCAGATCCGACTGGGTGTTGGAACTCTCTGGATCATGCTCTTTCCAGCCTGGGCAACTCAGGCAGTGCAAAGCAGTTTCACCTTCGTTTCTGAGGTCTCTTCCTGTGTATCAGCTCAGTGAGTGCAATCCCAGCTCATGACCTGCAGAATCCTTTGTGACCACAGGGTGGCAGCACACTTTTACTCCAATACAATCCCCTCGCTGTCCCTCCCCCCCCCCGGGGGCTGTAGGGGGGTCTGCCCCCTGCAGTGTTTCTTTCCAGGCTGCAAGGTGTATTCCTGCCAAGTTTCGTGAGGATCGGTCCAGGCGTTCCCGAGCCTATGCATAACATACATACATACACACCCGCATACATACATACATACATACACACAAACATACCCACGTCCGTTTTTATATTTATTTATTTATTTATTTATTTATGCTTTTTAATCTTAGGTGAATCATTTATCAAAGAGACACCCAGACATGAAAATAGAAGAGGTGCCAGAGCTCACACTGCCCATCATCAAGCCCAACAGAGATTACTTCTGTCAGTATTGTGACAAGGTATGACGTGAACCTACCTATTCCTCGCGGCAGTTCCCAAAGCGACCCACCACAGGAACCAGAAAAGGGCCATTCCCCTTTAAGGGGAGCGGCTCAGAAATGGGTGCCTCAGTTATCCTGGCGCCGTGGAGACCCAGGGGCTTTTACGCTTACCTGGGAGTATGCAGTGCAGTAAACTAAATGAAAAGCAGGGCTTCCCAATATTAGAATGAGCCTCGGAGCGATAAATGGAAAGGAGTCTAAGAAAAACCGTCATTGTAGAGGACTGTATGCCTACAGGGGGCGACGTGTGGCTATTTGTCTGTTTTCTGCCCTGCTCTTTGTGTTGCTTATTCCTTGTCCGCCTCACAGGTTTACAAGAGCGCCAGCAAGCGAAAAGCCCACATTCTGAAAAACCACCCTGGTGCCGAGCTTCCTCCAAGTATCCGGAAGCTGCGCCCGGCAGGCCCCGGAGAGCCCGACCCCATGCTGAGCACACACACGCAGTTGACAGGCACCATCGAGACACCCCCCGTCTGCTGCCCGCACTGCTCTAAGCAGTACAGCAGTAAGGTACTGCGGGTTTATCCGTTTCCTCTCGTTTCGTTACTGACGTGGAACGATTTTGTCAGAGGTTCTCGACTGAGCTTTACAATCCCAGTGGGCATAGAGCGAGCCTGGCTGTTGAGGCATGTCAGAGCTCAGCTCTTGCCAAAAGAACCATCAAAGCATTCGCAGGACCCAGGTTGCTGCCGAGGTTGAAAGGCTCCTGGCCCAGACGTGGCGTCTCTGGTGCTCTGACCTCTGCCTGCACGACTCGCGTCTCTGTGGTCAGTAACAATCCCCTTCTCCGCCTCTTCGCAGACCAAGATGGTGCAGCATATTCGGAAGAAACACCCGGAGTTTGCACAGATCCCAACCAACACGATCCACGTGCCCTTGACCACAGCTGTAATCAGTGCTGCCCCAACAGTCTTAACGGCTGACAGCACTGCTGGAGAAACAGTAGTGGTAAGAACGATGGAGGACGCAAACCATCACGCAATCCGAAAGGACAGGCGGGTCCCAGAACTGCAAGAAAAGGCTAGAAGATCTCAGAGCCCCTTTATTGGCTTCCCATCTGTGCCTTTAAGAGCAGCCTGGCTCAAGGAAATTGCACCAGCGAAGCTTTCCCGTCACTTTATCTCCACGCCAGGAAAAATTTCACTTCCTAAATCTCGGCTCACTCAAAGTGGCAGAGAAGTGTAATAGGCCCCTCTGGTGCCCAGTTCCAACCAAGAATATGCTGCAGAATTCTCTGAAGTGTTTTTTTATTTAGGAATTTCCCTTCCCCGCCTTCTGACTGAGTAGGCCTGTAAGGCCGGCTTGCAAATCCGTTTTGAGATCTCCCAAAAGTATACATGCAAGCAGTTGCTGAAATATGGTATAGGCAGTAAAACCAACTGAAACCAGCTTGAGAGGTTTTCCATCATAAGCTTGAGGGTGCAGTCCTAACATGCGCTGGGACCAGTGGCATTATTCACCCAGTACGCTGGGCAGGACTTACCTTTGAGCGGCAGTCTGCCCGTTGCGTCACGCCGTGTTCCGCCGCTTTCCTGCCCACCGGGCAGGAAAGCGGCGGAACGCGGCGTGACACAACGGGCGGACTGCCGCTCAAAGGTAAGTCCCGCCCAGCATACCGGGTAAATAACGCCACTGGCTGGGATGTCAAGGCCAGCAGGCCCACGCTGTATCCAGAGCACGTTGGAGCAGGCAGGAGCCTCCCTGGGGCAAGGGCACATTTGTGCCCCTACCCTGGGGTAGGGGCTAGCCGCACCTATGGGATCTGCACCCCAGGGCTGGCACGCCCCCTGGCCTGCCCACCCCCACCCCTCCAGAAACGCTCTTGTGCCAGCCAAACTCAGCTGTTGGGCCAACGCTGCTGCTAGCCTTGGCCCAAGACAGGGCGTAGAATTGCGCCCTAAAAAGCCACCGCTTCTCTTCCTCGTCCTCAGACGACAGACCTGCTCACTCAGGCCATGACCGAATTGTCCCAGACACTGACGACCGACTTCCGAACCCCACAAGGTGAATATCAGCGCATCCAGTACATCCCCGTGTCCCAGTCCGCAACTGGCCTGCAGCAGCCTCAGCACATACAGCTGCAGGTTGTCCAGGTGGCTCAGGTAAGTGCCTTCGGGCTTGCTTTTGCCTCTCTCTCCTGCTGCCATTGAAGCCTCCGCTAAGCCATTGCCTCTCACAGTCGTGGTAAAAAAAAAAAAAAAAGGTGCAACACAAATTAGAACACAAATCAGTTGTTTTAGTTGTTGTCAACAGTTGGCTAAACAACGCTACTGCTTAGGCAATCCGATTGAGGCCAGCCTCTGCGTTTCCTTGGCGGTTGTTTCTCATCACACTGCTACAATTAATTAGGCTGTGTCTGGCAAGGAAGACGTGAGAAGTGTTTTCTGTCATTCCCCCCCCCCCTGGTATAAGACTCTACACCTAATCACGAGAGGAACATGAGAAGCTCTTGAGTGTATGAATAAATTAAGAGAATGGTTTTATGCTCTTGGAAAATGTCCGCTTTGCTTTGCTTGCTTTTTACGTTGTATTTACTCATCGGCAATATTTATCCTGAGTTACCAGAGAGGACGGATTATCTCTTGTTATTCATCGCATGTTAGTGCTTAGAGGATCTAGCCAAGATCTAGGCCATGATCCTGTCCCCTGGCTAGAGGTGTTTGTTTCCTGTGAGTAAGATAGGATTGTTGTTGTTGTTCAGTCGCTAAGTCGTGTCCAACTCTTCACGACCCCCTGGACCACAGCACGCCAGGCCTCCCTGTCCTCCACTAGCTTCCAGAGTTCGCCCAGTTTCATGGTCATCACTTCGGTGACACTGTCTAACCATCTCCTCCTCTGCCGCCCCCTCCTCCTTTTGCCTTCAATCTTTCCCAGCATAGGGTCTTTTCTAAAGAGTCCTCTTTTCTCATGAGGTGGCCAAAGTATTGGAGCTTCAGCTTCAGGATTTGTCCTTCCAGGGAGCAATCAGGCTCGACTTCCTGGAGGATGGACCGATTGGACCTCCTTGCAGTCCAGGGGACTCTCAAGAGTCTTCTCCAGCACCATAATTCGAAAGATAGGATTACAGCCTCGCAACCAAATCCTAAGCTACCACTCAGTGGTGTCAGCCTACCGGTTCGCTGGGCGGAGTTTTCGCGGTCGCGGGGCGGGTTTCCACGGTGATCGGCAGCGTGCTCGCTGCGTCCCGTTGCGTTATGGCGAAAGCACGCCCGCTGCAGCGGGCGGGCTTTCGCCATTACGCAACGGAACGCAGCGAGCACGCTGCCGATCACCGTGGAAACCCGCCCAGCGACCGCGAAAACTCCGCCCAGCGAACCGGTAGGCTGACACCACTGCTACCACTGCATCCTAAGGGAGTTGGGCAGCCGCTGGAGGCACCTCAGGAGCCCCTCTAGCAAACTAGAGGGACTCCCTCTAGCAACCACTGTGCTTACTATGGTTTCAATGTACTTACATTGCCAGAACTGTGTGGGATGAAGCCGCAGGGGAACTGCAGCTCTGAGACATGGGGACTGAGCCCCTCGCCCAAGTGCTCTGGCGCCTGTGGGCCTCTGGGGCTGAGAACAGTCACAGGACAGAGTTGTGTTCCGTGTTTTCTCCCCCAGGCGACCTCCCCTCACCAGTCCCAGCATTCCACGGTGGACGTTGGACAGCTGCACGACCCCCAGGCGTACACCCAGCACGCGATCCAAGTGCAGCACATCCAGGTTGCCGAATCCAGCCCCGCAGCCCCATCGTCCTCGCAGGTAGCGCGTGCGTTCCCAGCAAGGGCGCGTCACAGGCTGTGCAGGCCTCCGAACGGCCCGCAGAAGCCCCTGAAAGCGACTTCTGGGTTTCGGAAGGCAGCTTCCAACTGGAAGAGGCTTCTGCAGACCAGAGGCCTGCCAAGAGGGTCTCCATCTCGGTGCGGCCTGGAAGAGGCCTCTGGGGCCTCCCACGTCCCCACCAGCATCCTCGGCCAGATGAGGTGGGTCCGAGTTCTTGGCGGAGACCTGCTGTCATTTCACGCCTTTCTCCTTTTTCCAGGTGGGAAGTCAGCCCTTAAGTCCCTCATCCCAACCGTCCCAGCAGGAACTCAGCCCTTCCCAGATGCAGACAAGCACCTCCTCCGAAGGCCAAGCCCTGCAAGCACAGGAGGGCTCCTCAGTCCAACAGGCCTATCTCTCCAGCCAGTGGCACCCCTTCCGCAGCTATTGTGCGTAGCAGCGAGCACCCCTCCTCTCCACTTCGCCGCTTTTTGCCCCTGGGAGTGCTGGGAAAGGCACTGTCGCTTCACTGCAGTCTTCAGTCTGTGTCTGAACGTGACTGAAACTCATTGCCGTGGGCTGAGGCCTCCCCGTGCATGAAAGACTTGCCGTGCCTTATTTAGGGAGCAGAGGGATGAGGGTCAAGAGGAGACAAAGCAGGGGTCTGGGGAGGCTTAGTCCAGGACATGATCCTCTGGAAAGAGGTGGAGCACCCTGGAAGGGAACAGTCGCCCTCCCCTCTGTTTTTGAGGTCCAAAGTGGATGGGTGGGTGGGTGGAAGGGGAAGCATCTTGCCCACACCAATGGTGATTTCATGCTGACTGTAGTTCTCTATTGTGTCTCCAGCCTCTGAGATTCAGATGATGATTCCACAGGGTCCGTACGTGATCGCAGAGCCACCTGTAGGTACCCCTGTCACCACGGTGAACACGGGGCAAGTGAAAGTCGCCCAGGTAAGAAGATGGGACTCAGATGATCCATTTGCAAAGAAAGGCTGCAGCCCAAAGCATGCTGATTAACAATAACATGTTCCCTTTCTTACTTGAGAACAAGTCTCATTCAGATTAGATTCAGCAGGACTTAACCATAAAAATACAAAATCTATATATATAAAAACGGACGTGGGTATGTTTGTGTGTATGTATGCATGTATGCGGGTGTGTATGTATGTATGTATGTTATGCATAGGCTCGGGAACGCCTGGACCGATCTGCACGAAACTTGGCAGGAATACACCTTGCAGCCTGGAAAGAAACACTGCGGGGGTCAGACCCCCCTACAGCCCCCCGGGGGGGAGGGACAGCGAGGGGATTGTATTGGAGTGAAAGTGTGCTGCCACCCTGTGGTCACAAAGGATTCTGCAGGTCATGAGCTGGGATTGCACTCACTGAGCTGATACACAGGAAGAGACCTCAGAAACGAAAGTGAAACTGCTTTGCACTGCCTGAGTTGCCCAGGCTGGAAAGAGCATGATCCAGAGAGTTCCAACACCCAGTCGGATCTGAGAGGGGCCTATTTCCAGAGGGCTAACTGGCCACCTCTTCCTGTTTCTCACACGTCGGTGCTATCCTACCACAGGACCTGCAGACAGTGTTCAGTGAGTGTGACAATTTCATTACGCTCCTTTGCTTGATTCTGTCCCTGTGTTCATTCCTTCTCCTAATAGAAGCTGGGGATACTTTGTCCCCCGGGCAACGCCGGGTAACAAAAGGCTAGTATACAATAAAATCTTAGATCAAGAAACATTAAAGCAGGAACTAGCCTTCTCCCCTTATAATCATGGTGCAGGATGCAGTGGAGAACAGAACTGGAGCTCCTGCTTTCACTGAATTAATCCAGAGTCAGGATATATTATTTACATCTAACATCCCTTGAAAACATTTATAAAAGATGTGAGGGGGAAAAAAAGAAGAAACACGAAGTAACTGGTGAGGATTTCTTTCTCTGCAGACGCAGTACGTCATAGCCGGAAGCCAACCAGACCTGGACGTGAAGCCAAACCTCTCCCTTTCCAGCGGGGTGGAAGTGGGGCTGTCTCAAGCGCCAGCACACTCTGACTCCTTAGAATCACAGGCAGCCAATCCACAGCCCGCCACACAGTACATCATTACGACCACCACCAATGGTAACGGAAGCAGCGATGTGCACGTTGAGAAGCCGTGAACGCCTTTTGCTTGCGGCCGTGCCCAAAGAAATCGAGTTGCATCAGCTGACATAGAAGGAACGTCATCCTCCAGGTCTCTGGCCCCAAGAGTTGTTTTGCAGCTTTCACTTGCGTTGTTTGAAGTTCTGCATCTTTTGCCGATGCGTCATAGACCTGAAAATAGACCATAAATGGGACCTGAAAAAGATGCTCGCAAGCCCCCCAGCTTCTAGAGCCCATGAACAAAGAAGCGTCGAAGGAGATGGAAGCTACGCTTTCCCCTGTATTTTTTTTTCCTTGTCATTCCTGAGCAGCCTTATTTTTCATTTGTGGATGGGTTTACCGCCGCAATTTCAACCATGAAGGAAAAAGTTTTGATAAATGCACCTACCAGCCGAACACTGTGTCTCATGTCAATTTCTGATACTTGCAGTTTTCAAAACAAAACAGTATCCTGTGGTTTGGGTTCAGTAGCTTGTTAAATTTCAGCTGGCTGTTTTTTAAATAGCCTGGAAGAAGGGAATGCAGCAGTCTGAGAAAGAAGGGGGGGGGGCAGGCAGGCAAAGCCAATTTGCCTGGAAGCAGGGAGCGATTGCAAACTGTTATTTCCCACTCTGTGTGTGGGACAGATGGGACAATGAAACTGTGAAGCTGTGCAGAAACAGATAAATTATTATTTTTTATTATTTTATTTTTGGAAGCCTGTGAACTGTTCGTTTGCCATCTGCATTGCCCTGGTACTCGGTTCTGGGGAATATGAAAGGAGCCGTCTCAGAGCCCTGGCCAGTCTCAACCAAACCAATCAAAATCAGAGAACCCCGTACACAGAAGCACTGAATTTCCACCCTCCCACTCTTTAATTGTGTCCTCTCTGTGCAAACAGGGAGGATTTCCTTTCCCTGGAAAACCAATAAAAGGCTCAGTGATGTTTTAAACGCGTTTCAGTGGCTTTCAATGTGTTCTTCCCAACTATGGCATCAGGGAGGATGTGGCAGGAAGCCCATTTGTGTATTGCCTTGGAGATAGTTTGGAGGCACGAACTCTGTTCCCTACGCTTGCTGCTAAACACTTCTTTTACCTTACTAGAAAAGCCTCTGACCCTCTTACCTTTTGCATCTCTCCCTGGAGATACTGCCTCGTTGCTGCTGCCTCCAAAAGTTTTCATTCATTTCACCTCCTCACAGAGGCCAGATGAAAAACGGTTGCTAATTTCTGTGGGCTGCTTTCATAAAATGAATGGCCTTGTACTCAAGAACACACACACAAAGACAGGGGGCGACTCTTCTAGGAGAACAGCAAAAGCCATTTCAAAAAGATTGCCTCGTTGAATAAGCCTGGGGCACAGACTACGGAGAACATCTCCTGCAAAAGCCCTGTTATTGAGATCAACCGTGCAGTGCAAGAGAGGTTGTGCCCTTGTAAGCCCCCAATTTGTTCACCAGGGCTTACGCAGGAGACATTCCTGATGGGGCCAGGAGAAAAGGAGAGCGGATAAAAGAGAATCGGTTTCGTTCAAGTAAGTGGCAGAAGGTGTTTTAGCAGCAGCATTGGGAAGAATTGCTGCTACCGTTTTCTTTATATTATTGCTGTGGGATAATAGTAAAAACACTAGCACGGAGCTTTCTTCTGAGTAAACATGCATGGGATAGCCCCGTTTGCAGCTGCATTCCCCCATGCACGATTCACCCAGAAGCATCCCCCATGGCTATCAACGGGGCGGGCTCAACGCGTGCACAAAACCAGCCCAGGAAGCCGAGAGGAGGAGCATTCCAAAGAACCGGCGCGTGCGCAGTAGTCGCCCTCTGAGAAAGGGAGAAAGGCAAGGAGAAAGGCGAAACATGCGCGCTCCCGAGCGGAGGCGGCCATGACGGAGAGGTGCGCATGCGTTGAAGCTTCCCCCCTCGACTGGAGGGGAGCGAGTGGTGTAGCCGTGAGCGCGCGCGCATGCGCCTTCCGCCGCCCTGGTGAACTTCTCCCTCAACCTGGAAGCAGAATGCCTCAGCGGCATGCAGGTGAAAGGGGGGGGGGGCTGCAGGCTGCCTGCCTGCCTGCCCCTTGCAAGGACTGGGGGGTGGGTGGGGAAGGGAAGACTTTGGGTGGGGCTGCAGGGGGCACGTGAGTCTTTGTTTTGAGGTCTGAATTGGGGGGGGGTTAGAAGAGAAGAAAAGGGGCTGGGGGAGCCCAGCAGGGAGGGGCGAGCAATTGCACACTCAGCCCCAGCTTGCCTGTCTGTGGTTTGCCCGCCTCTGCCTGTCTTGGCCCTGTAAGCTCCTTGGGGCGGAGATCTGCCTCCTTTTTGCACGTTGCAATGCCCCTTCTCTGAGCCAAGCAGCTCAGGATGGGGTGGGGGGCTTCTCCTCCTCCCCTCTTCTTGCAACAACCCTGTGAGGTAGGCTAGGTGGAGAGAGAGAGAGAGAGAGCATGGCTGACCTGAGTCGCCCCCCCCCCACACACACACCAAATTGTATGGCTGAGTGAGGATTTTGCACTGAGGTCCCGGGCAGGATTCCTAAGGCTGGCACACTGCCTCTGCTTACCTAGGCTACTTGACAAGGTCCATGTGGAGGATCAAGAGTAGTACAGGAATAGAGGTTGCCCAAAACAGGCTGCCAAATAGAATAAATCTTCCCCCACCTGCACAAAATACATATAGCCTGTCTTCCTCTCCCCCCCCCTCCACGTTGACAAGATTGCCAGGCTCTGCAGACATTGAGAAAACATTTGTGCTTTCAAAGAATGCAATCTTAAATTTTAACTACAATCTGTAGCCTGTAACGTTGAGAGTTGCATAGAAGTGAGAAAATCCTAGGTAGCTGTGTTACTCCAGAAGGAAACATGCACCATTCAGAGCACATTGGTGCCTAACTCTGGGCCAACCTAAAGTAACAAAGCTACTTTGCTGCCCAGCTTTGGATTGTATGAAGACGTTTTGCTTTACAAGGGGCACTTGAAACCCAGCAGAAATGTGATCCGAACTCCCAGCAGATAGAAATAACGAAATGTGCTATGTGAAAAGTTATTATTAACTAACAAGATTCAATCCCTTCCCCAGGACAGGTATTTTTCAGATGGCAATTGCATGCCTGCCTCCACCCTGTTTAACTGATGTTTGCAGTCCCTAGCTGGTGAGCTTCTGTTTTCCTCAAACGAAAGGTAAATATCAGTTCCTACTGGCATGAGATCAGTGTCTGTAATGCCTCAGGACAAATAGTGTTAATGTTTGGAATGGAAATGATTTTGTTAAAGAGCAGGGAAGTATTTATATTTCACTTAAACTGGGGTTCTCCTGGCTTTTCAGTACTTTGTATATTTTATAGATTTCCACTGGCTGAAAAAATCATTTTTATAAATGAATGAATGAAGTTTAAATGAATGAATCAGTTTAACTTGAATCTTTTTTTTTTTTTTTGTAATTGGCATGATCTGATTTAGAGCAAAAGAGAAATGTGATATTTCCAAAGAAAAAGCTATACTTAAACTGAGAAATGATATATCATGTCAAATATTTTAAGATGCTGTGGGCCAGATAAAATCCACCCCATCTACCACCACACCGTCAGAAAGACAAGAGCCATAGAAGCACCACTAGCGAATGAAATGGGGCTTACTGTGGGGTAGACACAGAGAGAACATTTTTTTTTTAAATGTAGACTTAAAAAAACATCTCCAATATACCCTGTTCCAAACCTGATTTTTTTTCACGAAAATGTCTGCCAAGTTGTGCCTATCAGAACCCTAACCGGATTGTGTTGTGCAGTTCATTTTGTTCATGTTTGTTCAAGGGTTGTATCGGGGCGTGGAAAATGGATTCCCTGGACCACATGCTCACAGACCCATTAGAGTTGGGGCCAACCGGGGACGGGAATGGCTCGCAAATCATGGAGGATTGCATGTTGGGATCCATAAGAATTAGTCTGCCGGAAGATCTCTTAGAAGACGTGAGTAGAGTCCCTTTGGCGAAGAGCCTTCATGCTGGCTCGCTTAAATATATTCCCTACTGCGTACCATCTTGGACGTTTCTCTCGAATTCCGCGTGATCAAAGAATTTGTTTTTTTGTCATTCTTTTCCTGATTCCCTTCAACATATTCTTTTACATTGCCCTTTTCATCACTCTCTTCGTGTTTTTTTTCTTCAACCTATCCTCTCTACTCTTTCTCTTTCCTCTTCTGATAGTATATCTTTTCTCTTGTGCGATCTTCAGCCTGCTGTCACACTGAAAGTTGCTATGTATTTGTCTGAAATTTTAAGGATCATCAACTAGGTTATGTTTCTTTTGATATGCCAATAAAGGTTTTTTGAATTAAATGGAATGGAGTCCCTTTGGCAGGAGTCCCTTTTGAAGCAAAGAGTTTAAAGCAGCAACATGCACCGAGCAAATATGGCCTTTTATCTGTTAGAGGAAAAATTAAAAAGTCCTTAAAAATGGTTTTGTTGCAAGCGATGACATGATTCGGCTGTTGAATTGGGAACAGTTTCTCTTCCTCGGCTGAATGCATATCACCACATTTTAATATTCGCTTCTTTTGAGCTCTTTGAAACCAATGGATCAATAACTTCTCTTTAAAAAAAAAAAACATCAGCAGTTCATTTCTAAATCCTCTTTGAAAACTTCTCTGAGCCTCCTGATGCCAGTTGGCTAATTATATTGTAACGTAGCAGCTTCCCTGTTAACATCAAAGCCAATTAATAGTTTGAAACCTTCCAACATATAGATTTCCATATCAATGCCAAGTAAAGCCTCTGTTGGGAGAATCATTTTTCTTTCTTTATCTACCTCTGGCTTGCAATTTGATTTCTGTTCAATTTCTTTATATGAGTTGGAGCAGTATTATTGGCTCCACTGTTGAAATAATCACATGATGTCTTTGTTTCCTTTAGGGGGACTTTATTTTAGTGTTGTCGTCCCCCCCAACCTTTTTCTCTCTCTGTCTGTCTTTTAGCCTGAGATCTTTTTTGAAGTTGTCAGTCTGTCAACATGGGAAGATGTCTTGGTGGATTCGCAGCGAGAACATTTGAAGAAGTTTCTCCCCCACTTCCCAGAAAACAACACCGAACACCAGAATGATCTTATTATGTCACTGTTCAGTGGAGAGAACTTCCGGTTTGGGAACCCTCTGCACATTGCCCAGAAACTGTTCCGGGGTCAGTCGCTTAGTCATAAAGATAGGTTTTGCAGTATAGATGGATGGGGTCCGGAAAATGAAAAATGGAATGGTCTTGTTACAGAGCTGGTATAGTATAGTTACTATATACGTGGGACGTGGTGGCGCTGTGGGTTAAACCGCTGCTGCTGGGCTTTGTGACCGGAAAGTTGGGAGTTTGAGACTGCGCGATGGAGTGAGCTCCCATTGCTTGTCCCAGCTCCTGCCAACCTAGCAGTTCGAAAGCACCTAAAAATGCAAGTAGATAAATAGGGACCACTTCGGTGGGAAGGTGACAGTGTTCCATGCATGGGACCACTTCGGTGGGAAGGCAACGGCGTATAGTCATGCTGGCCACATGACCACGGAAGCTTGTTCTCGGACAAATGCCGGCTCTACAGGCTTAGAAATGGAGATGAGCACCGCCCCCTACAGTCGGTCACGACTAGACCATTCAGTCATGGGGAGATCTTTACCTTTATAGTATAGTTAAGAGACTGAACTGTACATCAGGACTTCCCGTGTTCAAATCTTGTCTCTGCCATGAATTCACTAGGTAGCCTTAGGCAAGCCTCTTGCTCAGTCTTCCCCATCTGCAATATGGGGTAATAAAAGTTTTTGATTTTATAGGGCTGTTGCAAGATTATCAAGATAATGCACATGAAGAGTGTGGCACACTCCGAAAATACTATACAAATGTTGAATATTGTTGTTGTTACAGATGGACACTTCAATCCTGAAGTGGTGAAGTATCGACAACTTTGCTTCAAATCTCAGTACAAGCGCTACTTGAGCTCCCAGCAGCAGTACTTCTACCGCCTCCTGAAACAGATTCTTGCCTCCCGAAATGTAAGTACTGGAAGAGGTTAACATAGAGTGTGGAACCCTGCATGCAGTATGAGTGATCAAGAGTAGGAAACTCCTGGGTGTCCGCTAATTCCATTTCTTAAAAGCCACTTGGATCCCCCAAAACCTGTGAAACTAATTTTATGCACTTTGGGAAGTCTTGGGCAGGAGTGCGTGTGTGTGAAATGTAGGTTCTTCTTTTGTGAGTCGCAGGTGCTTAAAACTGGAGCTTTGCTAACTGTCCCATGTATGTGGCTCTTTCAGCACCTTTTAGAGCTTGCAAGGAAAGGCGGCCCAGACTTGGCCCTGAAGAGGAAATACGCGGCAGCTGCCTCTGCGGTGGAAGAGCGGGACCGGCACACTCACAGGCGGTACTTGAAAATCCTTCGGGAGGTGAAAGAGGAATGTGGGGACACAGCCTTGTCCTCTGATGAGGAAGGTGAGCGAGCTGGAACTGGACTGTGTTCCTGGTGTACCATCTGACAATCTAGTTGTTAGGAACCTGAACATAGAAATTGATGCTTTACACCTTCATGTACTTTTATTCAATATTTTTAATTTTGTGCATGCAACAAGGTTTGTGCTTTTTATTTCTTTAAAATAAAAAAAGTAAAAAAAAAAAGGTCCTTTTGGCACTCAAAAAAGTTCCATATTTTGGAATGTTCGTATTTTAGAGTTCTAGATAAGGGGTACTCAGCCTGTACCTTGATAAACGCAAAAGAGCTGCTGTTAGAAAATAGTCCTATCAGCTTCAGATTAATATTTCTGCATTTTTCTTTAATGGTCTTGGAAGAAAATCTTCCCTTAACCAGGCCCCCTGATTGAGTAAAGCAAACTTGCCGAGTAACTTGGGTGTGTGTGTGTGTCTGATTCAAAAAAGCCAGAAGTTGTGCTCAAGAGTGGTTGATTCCATTCTGCTGTTACCCTTGTCCTACATTTCAGATCTCACCTCCTGGATTCCGAGTTCTCCAGCACAGTGCCCGAGTCCTGCTGTCCCCCTTAGAGTGATTCCCACCCTATCGGCTCAGGACATGAAAACAGCAGGTGAGATCCGGTGGTACTTCATTCTGGCCTATCCTGGCCCTATGATCTGTTAAGAGGAGGTTGGCTGTGAAAGCCTCAAGACCAGGGATGCTTGTTAAGGTGCATCGTTAAAACCAGGGACGCACCAGTACAGGGACCAGCATGCATCTTAACACATCAAGCTGTGCAGTAGGTTTCACAGTGCTGTTTTGATTTGTGTCCTGTTTTCCATGCCCTTAGATAAGCTGGAGTTTGGTGAGAGCGACTTGAAAGTGATGCTGAAGAAACACCATGAAAAACGCAAGCGCCAGCCTGTAAGCCAACCACTGTTCTTCTGGAGCTTTTTGATAGTGGCACTTCGAGAGCAGCAAAGGCATTGGGGAACTGGTCCATCAGCCCACAAAGCGTGCTGCAAGGAGCCAAGGGTTCAGTCCTGCTGTGCTTGAGAGTAGCGCCTCCTGCAGATGCATTTGTATGCAGATCTCACGCCTATAATAATAATAATACATTTATTTATATACCGCCTTTCTTAATATCACTAGATTTCTCTAATGATTGAACTCAAGGCGGTTTACATAGGCAGACTTTCTCACAAACCCGAAGGTTTTTACAATTTTACAGAATGTTCTATCTTCCAAGAACAACACTCCTACAGATCTTTCTTCCTGGATTTAGCCTTCTTTCTTTAGCCACCCGTCTGTCGTCTGCTGGCTGATGAGGCTTCCCTGCTGCCACCAGAGACGCAGCTGACTTCAGCACACTCCTCCTCCCACGAGGCAGCTGGAACTCAGCTTTTAATCAGCCGCAGTTTCCAAGGTCTGCTGCTCGCAGAGACTTCCGGCAGTCCCGAGCTCACGACCTTCAGATCTTCAGGTGTTATCTTCGGGCAAACGGAGGCATTAACCCTCTCGGCTAAATCTTCTGCCCAGTTAAATGGCTCCCTATAGACCAGTGTTTCTCAGCCTGGGGGTCACAACCCCCCCCCCAAGCAGCAGAAAACACCAAAATTCCCTCTTTGCTGCAGTAGTGCTGGAAAGTTAGTTAAGATTGGGCTGTAAGTCAGTGAATACTAGTGGGATTTACTCCCTAGTAATTGAGTTTAGGATTGTATCTTTTGAAGAAGATTCTTCTCAGTGGTGCTGATTCCTGAGTGTACCGCTTGATTGCTGTACGGACAGTGTTTCCGTATGTATGCAATATGGAATTGGCATTTTAAAATCAGTAAACGACAGAAGAAAACGTCTTAGGTTGTGTTACGATCCGCACGATGAGCTGGCTTTCTCTTTGTGTGCCTTTGTCTCCTACATAGAACCATCCTGATTTAATGACGGGGGACCTGACTCTGAATGACATCGTGACACGTGTGAATGCTGGCCGCAAGGGATCCTTGGCAGGTGCGTGGGATTTAGTTGCTTGTGGCTTCAGCATGTGCTGTGGCAGGGAATGCAACCTCTTGAACGCCTTCACCCGATGCTGCCGAATAGAAAGGGTGCGTTCCTGTTGCGGTAACTGCAAAAATGTAAAATGCACTTGTGAAGTTCCTTGGGAACACCTGAATTGGCTCACTGCGTCGCACTTGGGATGTGCAATTAATACTGACCTCTCATGCGTTTGGAGATCAGCTTCACTGATCTGAGTGGGACTCGGCTTCCAGGTAAAAATGGGAACAGGCTGTATGTTTAATTACAGGGTGACTATCAATCAATCAATCACTAGTATTTATATACCGCTTTTCAACATAAAGTTCACAAAGCTGTTTGCAGGCAAATAATAACATTAAAGTTAACTGGCTCCCTGTCCCAAAAGGGCTCACAATCTAAAAGAATGGAGAACACCACCAGCGACAGCCACGAGAAAGACACTGCGCTGGGGTGAAAAGGGACAATTGCTCTCCCCCTGCTAAATATAAGAGGACACCACTTGAAAAAGTGCCTCTTGCCCAGTTAGCAGGGGTTAACTATAGCCAGTTAACTATAGCCATGCTACTTGTTTAGGACTGAGGTGTGAACTTGCTGTAGCAAACCTTGCTGCTGTCACTGTAACTGAGAAGTAGGTGTCACTCCTACTCTTGTGTATTCTTGTGCTAGCCAGAGACTAGTGTAACTTTGCCTCTTTTAGCAGCTGGTATCAGACGTATGGTGCGATGCAGTGCGTAATTCAGAAACTCTTCCTGTCTTTTTTTTTTTTTTAAACCAAAAGCCTTGTTTGACCTTGCTGTCCTCAAAAAGAAGGTGAAGGAAAAGGAAGAGAAAAAGAAAAAGAAGCTGAAGGTGATCAAATCGGAAGCAGAAGACTTGTCCGAGTCCCTGGGCAACCCTGAAGGGATGCCGCCAATGTCTCAGGATCCGTCCCCCATTCCGCTGATCTCCGTTAAAGAAGAGTAAGTCACGTTCAAGAAGAGAAGGCCCTGTAGTCATGATCTTCAAACCATTTAAGCATGGCATCATATTCCCAAACCAGTTAAGCCATACTACATTGGGCCTTAATTCAGTGCAAGGAAGCAATTCTTTCCAGTAGAAACATGTCCTCCGCAGTTATTGAAACAGTAAACCGTATATGAATAGCTGTAAATGTTTGAGGGAACGACCCTTGAGGTCCATTTCTAGGGAGACATCTAGCAAATGTCTACTCGCACATACTGTATATAAGATCTCTAGCAGCCAGATCTCAATAAAAGGGTCCTGGTGTTAAAAGGTTTGGGAAGCTCTGTCTAGTTTGATATACTGTATATATATAGTAGAATTGAGAACTGTTCCTTCTTTGTTAACATTTCGGCGGGGGCTGAAGACCTTTTTATTTCAAAAAGCTTTTAACTGTTGACAGGCTGGCTGGCGGGTTCCCTTTTATATTTTATACCTTATGATCCACAGGGCTTGTTGTTTTTAAATTTTATTGCTTTGTTTTAATTTTGTTTTATTGTATTGTTTTAATATTGTTTTTAAATTGTTTTTTGTGTTGAATTTTATATTGTAATGCCGCCTTGGGTGCCTTCGGGCAAAAAGGCGGGATAGAAATCTAATTAATAATAA